>CALNHX010007675.1:0-70860 GCA_940337035.1 Agriotes lineatus | reverse complement strand
TGGCCTAATATAAGAGGAAGAAGAAGAACTTTTTCCACGACTGGGAGTAGAAATCAGTTTCTTAGCTACAAAAATTGTGACAGAAATAACACATTTTTTTTCATATGGAGATAATAGGGAGTTTTAATTATAAACAATGTACGAAAAGTCTCTTGCTATGGTTTTCGTAGCACAAATACAATTCAAAGGCTACTAAAAATTGCAATATAATTTAGATTTATGGCAATGTTTTGTCTAGGAAAATGCTCTCTTATCTTTCTACTCCCGGTCATGGCAAAATTAGTATACACATGGCAGGAGAAAGGGCTATTTTTCTCTCGGTGTATTTGTAGTCCTCGGGCTGCACCCTTGTGCTTCAAACTTACTTCACAGAAAGAATCATGCTTTTCTCTCCCTGGGTGTATAACGTACTATTATCCATAAATTGATCATTTAATGTTCGAAGGTGTCTAGTAAGTCAGACAATAGATTGTTTGTAAATATCTCTACATTCGTATATAATCCACAAATATTTTTCTTAAACACTCTGTATATTGCAGTAGTTCGTCTGATCATAATTTTATCAAAGCAACATGCATGGTAAATAATAGTACACTAATAATCATATTCTCTGCTAGATCCTTACGTTTTCCAATTTGAGATTACAGTAATTTATCCCCTGTAAGTAAAAATGATAGAATGCAAATCTTGAAAATTGATTCAACATGTTTAAATAAACGTAACCTAACTGAATTTCACTGTTGTGTTGTTTACAGATTACATTTCATAAATCGAATCCCTTCCATTTAATACACTTAATAATAAAAGTGAAATAAGATTAGCTAACTGCAATTGATATGCAATGACCAGCAGGTTGGAGAAAGCTCACAAAGACAATAAAAATGAAGTAATTGAAAACGTTCATCTACAAGAGAGCAGCGAAGGCACTTTCTGCAACACAGTTTGTAACAAATTGAATATTAAACAGGAGAAGATTGATATAAAAGATGAATTGCTTGATACATATGCAGGAAATGAAAACGCACCTGTGTGCAAAATTGATAAATATGAACCAGAAGGCGACGGCAATTTCTTGAATATTAGAACATGTACAAAGGAATTTCACCTAAATTCTAATGGTGAATATAACACATTGAATAAGAGCAGCTCGGTTGACCATATGAGGACACATACAGAAGAAAATTCTGATTTATGTTCAATTTGCGAATATGTAACAGTACCGAAAGATAGCTTAGTGCAACACATTGGTACAGAAAAAAAACCTTATGCATGTTCTATTCCTGAATGCAAAGCCACACATAAAGCTAACGTAAATGAACATATAAAAAGATATGCAACGGAAAAATCTTACTGTTGTTCTATTTGCGAATATAAATCAACCAAGGAAAACAACTTTGTTAACCATATGAAGAAGCACACTCAAGAAAAGCCATATTCTTGCCCCATGTGCGAATATAAAGCGTCACAGAAAGGTAGTGTAGTTCGACATCTAAAAACACATACTGGAGAAAAACCTTTTAGCTGTACTATTTGTGAATACAAATCAGCACGTAAAGCTGACTTAAATGAACATATGACAAAACATACGGGAGAAAAACGTTATTCGTGTTCTATTTGCGAATATAAAACAACAAAGAAAATGAACTTGGTTGATCATATGAAAATACATACTGGAGAAAAACCTTATTGTTGTTCCATGTGCGAATATAAAGCGTCGCTGAAATCTAATTTAGTTCAACATTTGAAAACACATACCGGAGAAAAACCTTTTTGTTGTACTTTTTGTGAATATAAAGCAGCACGTAAAACTTCCTTAAATGAACATATGACAAAACATACGGGAGAAAAGCCTTATTCGTGTTCTATTTGCGAATATAAAGCAACAAGGAAAATTAACTTAGTTGATCATATCAAAATACATACTGGAGAAAAACCTTATTCTTGTTCCATGTGCGAATATAAAGCGTCGCTGAAATCTAATTTAGTTCAACATCTGAAAACACATACCGGAGAAAAACCTTTTTCTTGTACTTTTTGTGAATATAAAGCAGCACGGAAAGAAAGTTTATTTCGACATCTGAATATGCATACAGGCGAATAATTTTATTGCCATACTGTTTGTGAAAAAAAGCAGCATGTAAGGCTTACTTAAATTAACGTATGAAGAAACTGTCATATTTTGTAAGCGTTGCTGTTTTCAATATAAAAATTTCTGTATAATTAGGTATAAGAGTATTGCTGATATATTTTCAGAGAGGGTGCATGTTAAGTTATCAATATATGCTATAATTCTCTTCATATTTAAATTATAGTATGATCAAAAGGTGTGGTTTGCGATTGCTGTGGAATTTGAAAGTCATTATAAAATTACCTATTTACTTTTATTATTTTTAAGTCATTGACATTTATTTGACATCTTTCTAAGAACGGATTGTAATTAGAATTTTGTCAAAAATCAACATTTTTATGATCAAATCCTATAAGCGGAATGGAAATCATGGTTATTAAAATGTTTTTTCTTTGAAAATTGACTCATTACAATTTTTTATGTCAATGTCAGAAAGTAGTGGAAGTAAATAATTTCATAGATGACTTAAACTCCACAGCAACCGTGATCAGAAGACTTTTTGATGATACCGTGTTTCTGTTAAGTTTGTGGTAGCAGCATAAATTTCAACAGATTGAAAGTGTTGTACAAATAAAGTAACTGAATTTGCTTGGATTTTTAATATTATCCCTATCAATAACAGTACCTAACCGCATCTTTTATATCAAGCTATGCCATGTGAGTTATGACATGTACAGTTCAATATGTTATTTATGTGTACCTGATTAGTATCTATTTTCTAAGAGGAACTAAGATGGAAAGACAAATAAGCATATTGTAATGCGGCAGTTCAAGCCCCACAGATTCGGTGCCCAAATTATAATGTATTGGTTGTTTCTGCCCACTGTTTTTTACTTCCCTTGTCTAAAATACGAAGGAGGTATTATTAATAAATGTTACTCTTATTGCCAGCTAGCTCAAGAGGAATGAGATCTTTTTTCTCTAGTTTAGGTACCCCAGTTCGTGTCTAGGGAAAGCCTTTGTTGCAATGAACCCAGAAGCTGACTCTGGACTTGTGCTAAGCTGAAAATGTTATTGTTGCTATATGTAATCAAGTAAAAAGCCAATTTGCTTCTTATTGTAGTTTTTATGAGTGGTACTACTTGTTAAAAGAAGGCGATAAACGTTAAAACACATTAATAAAAGTGTTATACTAACAGAGATATTTTTTTTAGTTTTTACAATTGTTCGACGTTATCACGCTCTTAATGAGTTTGCAGATCACCAGTATCGTTAGCAAATATTATTAAAGCAGTGATTTGCTGAACTATTGGACTTCTTCTTCTTTACAGCGTTTTACATCCATTTACCGACATACGCCTCTTCTAAATCATGTTTCCATCGGTGTCTATTTTGTGCTGCCTTCATCCAGTTGAGGCCTGCTGTTAGTTTGAGGTCATCTATCCATCTCATGCATGGACGTCCTCTTGGCCGTTTATGACCATATGGCCTCCAGTTGAGAACGGATTTATGCCACTTTTTTGTATCTCCTCTGGCTACGTGTCCTGCGAAGGCCCATTTTAGTTTTGTTTCCTTTTCTACCACATCAGTAACTTTCGTTCTTTGCTTTATCCAATTATTTGTTTTCCTATCTTTTAACGAGATTCCTAGCATTAATCATTCCATAGCTTGATTGTTCTTAAGATGTTCATATTCCTCTTAGTTACTAGGTACCCAGTTTTGTGCGCTATATTTAATGACTGGCAGGATACAGGAATCAAACACTTTAGCTTTTAAGTGAATGGGGATACTTTAATTTTTTAGGATGTAACTTAATTTACCATATGCTGCCTATGCCAGTTTTGCTCTTCTTTTTTTCTTGTGTTTGGTTTTCCTTTCACAGCATAAACTTTTGTCCTAAATATATATATTCTTTGACGTTTTCTACTTCTTTATTGTTCATTGTCACGATATCGTCCCTTTCATACATTGCTTTTGTTTTATTATTGTTTATCTTTAAACCTGCTTTGTTTGATTCGATGTTCAATTCTTCTAACATTTCTCTCAGTTCTTCGATGTTGGACGCTGTTATTACTACATCATCTGCATTCGTAAATGTGAGAGGTGATTTCCATTGATGTTTATTCCTTTGTTTGACCAGTCCAGTCGTTTAAAGATGTCTTCCACAGCAAGCGTGAATAATTTGGGAGACAGCGTATCTCCTTGCTTTACTCCTCGTTTTAGTTCTATTGGTTTTGTTTTTTCTTGTTCGTTCAGGTGGTATGTAGCGCTTGCTTGGATCATGCTGTCGGTGAACACCTACCTGAATGTATCTGCTGTCAATTCTGCAGTTATGTATAGCTTGCGTTACGTCCTTATGCTCTATTGAGTCAAACGCTTTTTCATAATCCACATAAGCGAGATACAATAAAAACTGATATTCTGTGTGTTTTTCAATTAAGATCTTTATAGTTAGCAGGTGATCAGATATAGAGTAACCTCTTCGGAATCCTGCCTGTTCATATGGTTGGTATCCATCGAGCTTTGCTGTTAAGCGTGTCGTGATTATTTTCATTAGTAGTTTGTATAAGTGTGACAAAAGACTGATAGGTCGATAATTTTCTATTTTTCGTTTATCTCCTTTTTAAACAAAATTACGTTGTTGGATTTTTTCTATTCGGTTGGTATTTTACCTTGATGGAGACATTCATTAAAAAGTATCGGTAGAATACGAATTAGTGTTTCTGGTCCTTCTAAAATCATGTCGGTCATTATTTCATCTCCGCCAGGTGCTCTGTTCTTCTTCATGTCTTTAAGTCCTTCATTTCTTAGTATTTTAGTCGACAATTTTTTCATATTAACTGCGTAGTTTGTATCCTTTGTCTGGTATAAGCCTGTGTAGAACCTTCCTATGATTTCCAGTATTTCTTTTCTAGCGGTATTTCTTTTCACTTTCATTATTTATTAAAGGTATTATTTGTCTTTTGCCAAGATTTGGTCTAGCATTTCATATTCTTGTTTTTTTCTATCGTGTCGTTAACTAAGGTTACTTGTTTCTCTTTCTTATGTTCTCGTATATTCGTCCTCATCTGCTTATTCAAGTCATTATATTCTTTCGTTCCCTTTTTACCCTCCATATTTAATTTTCTTCGCTTTTCTATCAGAGTTTACGTATGTATATCTATTTGTAGGTGTTTTTGGTTTACTTTGTTTTATCTCGCGTATGCTTTCTTTTACCATTTCGGTATTTTTATTAAGCAAATCTATGTTGTTAAATTCGTCCTACTCTAATGATGTTGATTTTATTTTACGATCTAATGTTGTTTTGAAGGCATATGCTACTTCTTTTAGTTCATTAGGTTAACACGCCTCGGTCTAAGCTCAGCGGTAGGTTCTACAATGGCGTCAGCGGGAGGAGGGGTGTAGGCGTTACCCTTGTCGATGCTGCTAATTGATTGGTGTATACTTTTATTTCTAATGACACTATGATACATACAAAAAACTTACTACTATATATACAGTGTGGTCCATTAAGTGGTGCAACAAATGGGACATTTTTTTATTAGTTGTAAAACTGAAATTTAAATACCGCTAAAAGTTAGTGCATGTTTGATAACCATATCAGATGCCCTTAGAATGGCTTCAAGTCAAACAATATACAGGGCAGGACAAAAAAATATGTAATTCGTTCAAGAATAAAGTTGCCTTATTTCAAAAAATATAGCAAAATTTTATTGAGAAAAGTTGTTTACAATCAAAAGTTATGCTCAAATACAAAGTCACGGCCTCCTATTCGAATTTTGATTCTTTTTTTGTAAATTTTTTTATTATCCCCGTATGATACATATTTTTATTATTCTGATTTTATTAAGAGTTTTTCATATGTAAATTAATTATTAGTAAAGCAGTTGCCTTGGTAAAAAGAATATTTGCGAAATTCTAAAGTTCTGTTAAATATCGTTGCAACAAACATGAAGTGGACGCTTACCTAAAAAAATATAAATCCAAGTAAATTTTACAATACGCTTCAAGCTGCTAAAAGTTATTTAAAAGGGATGTGGTTGTGGCTACTTTAAATACATATAAAATCAAAATAATAAAAATATGTATAATACGGGGGTAATACAAAATTTTCCAAAAAAAAATCAAAATACGAATAGGAGGCCGTGACTTTGTATTTGAGCATAACTTTTAATTCTAAACAACTTTTCTCAATAAAATTTTGCTATATTTTTTGAAATAAGGTAACTTTGTTCTTGAACGAATTTCATATTTTTGTCCTGCCCTGTATATTGTTGGACTTGAAGCCATTCTAAGGGCATCTGATATGGTTATCGAACATGCACTAACTTTTGGGCAATATTTAAATTTCGATTGTACAACTAATAAAAAAATTCCCATTTGTTGCACACTTAATGGACCACACTGTATATACGAGAGAAAAAAAACAAGAAAATAAATATATAGATACAAAAAACATCGTCTAGACTCGGGCGCTGGTGGCGCGGGAGGTGATGGGGCGGCCTTTTCCAGTTGCCGGAGGCGGGGAACACGGCCTGGACGCAGTCCGATCCTTCCGAGGAGCGGTTCGGGGCGCGGCTCGTAGCGGGCGCTGGGAGGTTCTCCTGGACGTCGGCGGCGCGAGTAGGCCTCTCGGGACGGCGGCTGGAGCGGGGCGTAGTCGGGGCACGGGGTCGGGCTTCCGCTGGGGGAGTCCGGGGAAAGGGTTGTCAGTCGCCAGCGGGGGCCTCGAAGTGGGCTGCTGTCAAGGCATGTGGCCCGCCACAAGGCTTCGAGCTTGGCCTCCTCGGCGTCCGTCAATCGCACCTCTAGTTCCCAAGTGAGGATCAGCGGACAGGGAGCTTGAAAGGTTGGCGGGCGGCGCAGCAGGGCAAAAGGCGCGTCCCGAAGGTGTTGCACCAAAGGGCTTCTCCGGGGGATGCTGAGCTCTGAATCGCTCTCGTCCGTCAAGCAGACGAAATCCGAGGTAGGCGCCCTTGTTGGCGTTCGGGAACTCTCTGATGGCAGACGTCCCCTTTCCAGTAAGGATGGGGCCGGTGTAGCTTCTGGATCCGGGCGCGGGAGATCTGGGCCAAGGGAGAGGCCGGGGGCGTTTTAGAAGACGGGCCGAACAACTGGTGTTTCCTGGAACACAAGGTTCGCCGTAAGGCGCGGGCGCAAGACGAGACCTCCCAATGGGTCGGGGCTGGCTTACGTAGCAGACCTGGGGGTGCCCATGGCTAGCGGGCGATGTTTGGCTCGAAGCAGACTGGCTGTGGACTCGTCCTGGAAGCTGCGGGAGCTGTAGGCGGATCCTGGAAAAATTCCTGGGGGTTGCTGGTGAATTCGGAGCTGGATTCTGGCTGGTTGTGGCTCGACCGGGCTGCGTTTGGAAGCGGAAGTTCCCAAACGACAGAGTCCTGAAGAGGAGCCGGCTGGAGGTCCTGCAGAGGGCTGCTAGTGGAGATGGCTTTTGGATGGTCTCGGCTGAGTTGTCCTGGAAGGCTGGAGGGTGCTAGGTGGTCCTGGAGCTAAATGGCTGCTGATGTACTCTCCTGGGTTGAGTCGGCGATGGAAGGCTGGATGGTTCCTGGTGGGACCCTCCTGGGTTGAGTCGGCGAAGGAAGGCTGGATGCTGCTGAGTGGTTGATGCTTGAAAGGCTGGATGGTTCCTGGTGGACTCTCCTGGGTTGAGTCGGCGATGGAAGGCTGGATGGTGCTGGGACTCTCCGGGGGTTTGTGATCTTCTATTGCCCATGCCCGTCTATTTAAAGGAGCCCCGGTCCTGTGTCTTGAGCTTCCTGGATGCTCATTGGCCCGAGGAAAAGGGGTGACTGCCTATTTTCATCGTATTTAATAATTCCGCGCGTTTTTTTCGCGGCGCGACATATCGCCTTGATTGGTGTCGCCATGGCTGGCCGTTGAAATGCCGATTTTAATGATATTCCATTTGCTATGTTTTGTTGGCTTTAAATTATAATAAGAATTTGTTTCCCCGGGCTCTGCGTATGAAATTACCTAAGCATGATTATTATTACTGGCCTTACCGTGTGCGTTTCAAAGTTCTCCTCGCTTTTATTGTTTGCGCGCTGATTTTATCTGCATTTTGATACCAAGTACTCCTGCATTGGGTTCTTCCTACCGCTAATTAAAATTTAATTTGTAATATTGGTACATTGGCCTGATGTATTTGGCCTTTGTTTCCATATATCCGTTACAAACGCGTCTTTGTTCTGCCCCGGCTTGCTTTGAGTTCAGGGCGCTTCCTGGACAAAATTCGCCCGTATGGCGGGCCGCGACGTTTTCTCCGGTCGGGGAAAAACATTGTAATACTAAGCTTGTTCCTTTGTCCGTGACTTGGGAGTAATTTTATTAGCTGGCGGTTAATTTTTCCTCTCAATAGGTACCATGCATATGTAGTTTCGTTAGGGCGCACTATTGATTAGGAGCGTTTTTGTGAATTAAATCAGATTTTCAATTGCGGCGAATTTGGGCCGCGCTGATGGGCTTCGTGCGTCGGTCCCTTGCCCTAAGTTTTATTGGGGGTTATTTGCTGCACTTTTAAACTGACATGCTGCTTGTAATTTATTATGTTATTTCTGCAGAGGTTTTTGAAATTTGTGTAGGATCGTGGCGTATCGGTAAACAGATGCTTTCGTTCTTTGTTTCGTCGCCGTCTATTTGGCGACGCGAAATTCCTTTGTTGTCTTGATTTGTTCACCGATTCATATTAAGGTTTTATTTTAGCTGGAGTATTATATTTGCGTTTCCTTTTTATTTATGGAGATTTTTGTTCTTATTGGTCAGTGGTCACTGCCAATGTCACATTTGTTTAGCACTGAAACGTCCTGAACTATTTGTTTATTATTAGTCAGGAAATAGTCGATTTCATTTTTAGTAGCACCGTCAGGACTAATCCAGGTCCACTTCCTATTTGGGCTTTCTTTGGAGGAGTTCATCGCATAGAGGTTATATTCATTCATAAAGCTCAATAATGTCTCTCCTCTGTTATTGCGCTTACCGTAGCCAAAGTCTCCAATAAGAGTGTCATTTTCTTCCTCTTTTATTCCTAATTTGGCGTTGAAATCTCCTATAAGTAGTTTGTACGTCGAAGGGGACTCGTGGATGGCTGTTCTGATATCATCGTAAAATGTTTCAGCCTCCTCATCTGTGTGGCCACTAGTTGGGGCTTAGGTTTGATTACTTTTATGGTTGTGCGTTTATCAACTTTTATAACAACGTATGCTACTCCATCTGATATAGTTTTATGTTTGCAGGTTAGGTGATATCCTTGAGTGAATTAAAAAGCCTACACCTGTGTATACATCTCCTCTGTTAAATAAGTGATGGCCAGTATGGTAGTATTGTATACTCTTCGCCGTTTCTTCTCGGCTCACTCAGGCCTAGTATGTCCCATTTTATGTTTTTTAATTCATATTCTAGTTCGTCAATTTTCTCATTTTTTGCTATAGACCTTACATTGTAGGAGCCTATCCACATCGTCGTCATATGGCAGCCTGGTCCTACCCAGCGATTCTTAGCACCTTCTCACCCTTCTGCTCTTCGGTTGCTGCCATGATAACCGCCGCTTCTAGGAGTGCTGGGGACTAAGGGCCATTTCTCTTTCTTTCTTTGCATGGAAACTTTGGATTTGAAGGTTTGGACCTTAACCTTCTCACGCTGGTCCGTTGCGGGTTGAAAAGGGGGGGGGGGGTTGATATGGGGAATGGTTATGGAAAGAATAATATAAGGAGGTAGATAGGATTAAGGGCTAGGGCATGGTTCCTACCGGTGCCAGGTAGTGGTAGGAACCAGAAGCTCACGTAGGGCAAGGTCGTGAACCTTGTAGTAGGTCTGTCTCCATCGGGTTCACAGAGGGTACCTACCCGCTATCCGCATTTGGACTACCTGTTTAGAAATCGCTCAGCTTAAAGTTGGTTTGCAGAGTATAATTATGCAGCACTTGTCCATAAATTAGGATTATGCCAACTATTTCAATATTAAAATATTTACTGGCCATCGTTCAGGTTTCACAAAACAATAACTATCAGAGCTGACTGTGCATAGTCAACTGATAACGAACTACATCTGTCAGATAAACAATGTAAACATTTTAGCTCAAAAATTGTCTTAGAAATTTTTATCTCTTATAAAACTTTTAGTAAGGTGTTTTAACGATTGTTTTTTTAACCTGTAGTATCACCCGAAAAAAATATAAAAGACCTAAACACAGAGGTCTGGCAAAGAAGCCTTTTCTTTAGAACTTAGTGAAGCTAACTTTATGTAATTCTCATATTTTTAAGAATTTTTTTCCACCGTTGCAATGTTGCCGGATCCTATATATGTTCTGTAAAAAACAATACTATAATGAACTATTACACAACGAAGCAAAAGCTGTGTCTAGCATGCATTTATGCTAGTAGTCGACGATTATGCTCAAGCGCAGGCATACAGAACAGCAGAAAGTACCACAAGCAAGTTGGCCTCGATGATTCACACAACGCCTGCTCCGATAACTACTCGTGAATAACAGAATCTAGCATGAATCAACCACTTTAAGCGATGGCTTTGGCAAGGATCTGTCCCTCACAGGTATTTCCGGCGATGCTTTTACTATTGCGTCACTTGATGACGTAGACACTGTGCAATAATAACTATCTCTGGTGTAGAACCAGTTTCTCGTTATAGCAATACTACGATGGTGTTATTCACCAAAAATGTGAAGTTTAAAATTTTACTACAACAAGGGATATTGTTGTAAATACAGTGTTTGGGAGTACAGGTATACAATTCTTTGTTGTTTTTAAGTATAGTAAATCTAAGAAAATTGAGAGCAAATAGTTTTACTTTATTGTCCAAAGTATGGTGCTCAACAACACATTTGATTGATGATGGTGTTAATTACATCTAGTCATGGCTGTAAGTTCCATCAGTGTGAGCTTCTTTAAAATGTTCTTCGCAGCTTACCGGGTCTTGTTATCTCATGAAATTTTGAAAGAAGTTTGTGGTCGAAATGGCTTGTAGTAGTAGTATTTTTGGGGAGACTCTAGCGAGTCTAGCAAGTAAGCCTTTATAGGCACTTTTTGCCAACCCCAAGAACAAGGTCTAAGCATGCAGAGTACTAGGTACCTTAGTCCTACTTAGAATGTTGCCGAGAAATGGCTTGTAAATGCGAAATGTACAGTCATTCTTTTCGATTCTAGTTTCTTCAATAACTTGAACTTACCGTTGTTCTTCGTAGATGCACGCAATTATTATTCTTTCTGGATGGACAATAATTCGCGTTTTGACCCATGCACCTCCTCAAGGTCATCAGAAATTGAAGTGTCTACCATTTTCTGATTATGTGCCTCCATCACTTTGGTGATACCTATCATGTTGTGTTTATTCCTGTTTATTCTTCATTTTTCATTGTTTGATTGTGCTACTTCTTTTCTTTTCTGTTGTTGTTGTACAATTTAGACTAGCCTGTCGGTTATTACTTTATATTTTGTTCACTTTTTAAAATATTGAATACTTACCTGATTTATGTTGTTCATACTACAGTTTTTTTTATTCTCACGATTTCCCGTAGTTATATTGTGGCCTCATTTCTTCTTGTTTATTTTCGTTTACCTTATTCAGAAACTCTTCCTCTTTCTTTTGAATTTTTCTACCTCCAATTATTTTATGTCTTTTCTGATCCATATTTGGACGGTATTTTTACTTTGTGTTTAATTTAATCATAAAGTGATGTTCTCTTAATTATTAATAGCAGGTGACGGATGCCAATACAAACAAAAACATTTAGATAAATTGAAAGTGTATAGAAAGACATACAGCTGCAAAACGGTTAATTTTTTACACTAATCTGAAGTATAGTTGATCACTGAGTACGTTTATCTCGGACCATCCACTTGAATTTTACTAGGTAAACCATCTGGATTGAAATTTTGATCGGATGCGTTACGTAAATCCAGTCCTATAATTTTGTCGGCTCGAATTGAGTGAAGTAGATGCAGCGTTGCAGTTTGACGACAGAAACGCGATCGAGTTAGATCAACAGACCAGCTGTTTTGGTGTGCAGCTAATTTCAGGTGAATTTACGTTTTCCGGTCCCGCCAAACCGTTAAATAAACTGACCTTGCAGATTAATAAAAAGGAGCACACCAGCTGCTTTCTGTCTTAATAATCGAATGATAAATATTGGTATAAGTTTAAAAAAATGAACACAAAAAGTGGGGTTATGAACGCGTTTGACGTACGATAAAGCAAAGCGAAGTTGGTTACTCAAGATCGTTGTCTTCTTTTAATGTATCGTTCGTCTTCGTTCAATTATAACGGATCTACTCGTACAGCACGACAAAAACGCTGCAGCTTGTAACACGGACTGACTTACCACGATCGGATGAAGTTTCCATCCCATAGAAGCTGCGAGATAAACGTACTTATTCAAGCTTTACATAGTCCAGCTTTTGTTTTGTTTTCTGAGATTAAAAAAGTAACGTGGTAAGAGATTTCCTGTCGGTAGCTAAATTTCATCAGATGTTTGACGACTTTTTACAAATAGAGTTCTTTGCCTGTTTTGAAAAGGGGTTACAAACAATGAACAAATGTATTAGCTTAAGGGGGACTTTTTGAAAAACAGTAAAGTCGTTTTTTTTTAAAATTCGCAATTCGAACTATCAATTAACAGAATAGCTTTCGTATCATTAAGTATCAATAAATTTGTAAATATCTCCAATAATATTGTATTGTGCATTAATAACTGTAATTCTATTTTATTTAAGCACCCTGTATATTGCAGTAGTTCGTATGAACAAGAAATGCTTGATACATGAGCAGCAAATGAAGGTCTCATGGAAAACTCGCCTGTTTGCAAAATCTACGAGTATAAACCAGAAGACAACAGCAATTTCTTGCAAGTTATGACTTGTACAAAAGAATTTCACTTATCTTCGACTGATGAATATAAAACAATGCATAAGAGCCAGGTCGACAATATGGAGATGTCTGCAGGGGAAAATTCTTCTATACAGCAAGGTAGCTTGGTTGAACAGATTAGTACAGAAGAAAAACCGTATAGATGTTCTATTTTTGAATACAAAGATACAAATAAAGTTAACGTAAATGAAGATATGAAGAAACATACAGGGGATGAACGTTATTCTTGTTCTATTTGCGAATATAAAACAGCACATAGAGGTAACTTAAGTATGCATATGAGGAAACATACAGGAGAGAAACCTTATCCTTGTTCTATCTGCAAGTATAAAGCAGCACAGAAACGTAACTTAGTTGAACATATGAGAACACATACAGGAGAAAAACCTTATTCCTGTTCCATGTGCGAATATAAAGCTTCACTAAAATCTAGTTTAGTTTTACATCTGAAAACACATACTGGAGAAAAACCTTTTTGCTGTACTATTTGTGAATATAAAGCAGCTCGTAAAGCTTACTTAAATGAACATATGATGAAACATAGAGGAGAAAAACCTTATTCGTGTTCTATCTGTAAATTTAAAGCAATACAGAAGAGCAGCTTAGTTACACATATGAAAATACATACAGGAGAAAAACCTTACTCCTGTTCCATGTGCGAATATAAAGCGTCACGAAAATCTACTTTAATTCGACATCTGAAAACACATACTGGAGAAAAACCTTTTTGCTGTACTATTTGTGAATATAAAGCAGCACATAAAACTTACTTAAATCAACATATGATGAAACATGCAGGAGAAGAACCTTATTCTTGTTCAATCTGCAAATATAAAGCAACACAGAAGAGCAACTTAGTTATACATATGGAAACACATACAGGAGAGAAACCTTACTCTTGTTCGATTTGTGAATATAAAGCAACAAGGAAGAGTAACTTAGTTTACCATATGAAGAACCATGCCGATGCACATGAAAAACCATATTGTTGTTCCTTATGTGAATATAAAGGATCACAGAAAGGTAGTCTAGTTCAACATATGAGAACACATACTGGGGAAAAGCCTTTTTGCTGTTCCTTTTGTGAATATAAGACAGCACATAAAACTCACTTAAATGAACATATGATGATACATACGGGAGAAAAACCTTATTGCTGTTCTATATGCAAATACAAAGCCATTCAGAAAGGTAACATAGTTGCACATATTAGAACACATACAGGAGAGAAACCTTATTCCTGTTCTGTTTGCGAATATAAATCAACAAGGAAAAGTAGTGTAGTTGTCCATATGAAAAAGCATGTTCAAGAAAAACCATAGTGTTCCATTTCCAAATGTATGGTGGTATATAAATGTGGTGTGATTAAAAATACGAAGAATTCTGTTGAAACATTGTTTTGAATTGAAAACGGCAGAAAAATAATGGTTTTTGGTTCATGTACATAAATACATTAATACAAATTTTATTCTTTAATCTTTATATATGTAATAGTAAGATTACGTAAACATTTTGTCAATTCAATAAATTCTCTTCATAAAAGAATATTTATGTTGACTCTCTTTAATACAGGATGATTAAAAAATGTCTTAAATATCAACAAAACATCCTGTTAAAAATATCACCTCGAAATATAGCATCCAGACTTTACAAAGAAAGTGGGTACCTACAATTGTGATTCCCGAGGTGAGCAATACTACTGAAACGATTCGGGGGGGGGGGGGGGGGGTAGCAGCCTCAGGTGCAATTAGGGGCGTTTGAAAAACCGTTCGTACATGTTTCGTCTGTTAAGTAAACTTGAGTAACATAGAAAGTCGTGATTAGGTAAAGCAGATACAAATCTAAAAGAAAGAAACGGACTGCAAGTAACTCATCGCAGAGATTTAAGAATGCTGCTTACAAAGATAAAGTCCAATGTTAACAAATTGATAGCAGCACACCAGGTCCATCCTTCACATTAAAATGATTTGTACTGTTATTATTTGTTCCGTGATTTTTATTTTAATATTATCCTTCGTTATCACTTTCTGTGTGTAATGTGAATGTTGCTATGGCCAATTTCAAAAATAATTTTATAATTTTAAGCTTCGTGTCTTCTGTGCAAAAATATATTTTCTTAGTATATTGTAAAACGTAGGTAGAAATATAGATACATAAAATAACGCAAAATTGTCACTGCATCTTTCGGTTTATTCACTTATAGAAGGTATATTTCAAGGGTGGGGGGATGAGCAATTTTTTATCTGAAAATAGGGCAGTAGACAAAATAAGTTTGGAAACCTATGGTCTAGCACAGGGCTGTCCAACATGTGGCCCGCGGGCCGCATGCGGCCCGCCAGAAAATTTTTGCGGCCCGTGGATCGATACTGTATTTTCAGACAGCATGAATATGGAATATAAATTATAAATCATTGAAAATTACTTAACATAGGTACATAGGACGTAGGTACAAAAATATATCATTAGTAAAAGAATGTGTTTTGAAACAGTCCCGCCCACCACCGGCGCGGCGCAACGCTGGTCTTGTATGGCAGTCACCACCGACGCGAATGGTACTGTAGCGATCAGACACCTGCTTTTGTCTGCTTTTTCGTAGTATTTAGTTCTTGTGTGCTGTATCCGGCCACGAAATATTTTCAGAGTCAAGTATATCTCCACAAAAAAGAACGATAACGGACGAACATCGAGTGTATAACATCCGAGGGGAATCAGACTATTTGGTCACAAACAACAATAATAGACTTCAGTGCCTTGGGTGTATGGAAATGCAAGTACTATCAGTTTCTAAAGAATATCATTACCATTACCATTACACTTCGTTGTATACACTGCATTGGGGAAAATCCTTACGTCAAATAGATACCATGAAAGTTGCTGTTAAAATAACAAATATTATAAGAGGGGGTAATCGAGATTTGACTCACAGAAAGTTTCATGATTTTTTGGCTGAAATAGATGTTGCATACGGGGACTTGTTCCTATTTCGATAATCGAATGAAAGATGTAAAATTCTTGTCAGACCTTGCATTTTTAACAGACATAACATTTGAACGAATTAAACTTGAAACTACAAGGAATGAAACAGAATATTGCCAACTTATATGGTCACATAAACGGATTTAAAAATAAAATTAAACTACATTAGAGAAGCAAGATTTTACATTCTTTCTAAAATGTAAAGACCATTTTCAAGAAATGAAGGATTTTGATAAAATTTTATTTTCGACTAATGTGAGCTGCATTGAAACAATCATAAGAAGAATTCGAAAACCGATTTGGTGAATTCAAGAAAATTGAAGGAGATATTTCAATTGCTGGTCAGCTCACCATTTCTATTGAGAATGTAAGAGCTGACCTTCAACTGGAAGTGTGTGATTTGCACCCCAAAAATTTGAAATTGAGTTTTCAACAGATTTCACGTTTTCCTGAACCCAAAAAACATATTTTTGTTCATTGGTCTGTGTGTGTCTGCCTGTGTGACTGTGACCAGGATATCTCAAAAACTAAAAGGGGTATGGTGTTGAAACTTTATATATAAGTTTTGTGTATGTAGATGCGACAGCAAGCTTTTGAATAAAATTGCATAACCCGAAGTAGGTGTTTACTCTCGTGATTTTTCAGTTTTTTTCCATTTTTTCAAAAACGGCTATAACGATTTTTTTAAAACTTCACATTTTTATTACATTTTTAATAAGTATTGATATGAAATAAGTGATTTTCCAGTTGAATACTTCTAAACTGGGTTTCTTTTTTTTAATTTTTTTTATTAACTCCTATTTTAAATAGAACACAGGATATATTATTACATTTTTGAATTCAGTTTAAAATTCTAGAGAAAATTTGTCTCTTTAACCAAAGCTCTTATTTTGTACCGTTTTTGTAGAATTTGTAATTTTTAACAAATGCTTAAAAATTTAAAATCAAATTTTTGGTCAATTATAAGATCACTGTAAAAGGAAGTTGTGTGAGTGTATCACACTAGATTTTTTTACTAGAAAAGAACCGAAACGGGATTAGACTTTTTTGCATAATGATCGTGAAAGTCGTCTTTTTTTTAACGAAAAATCGTATTGAAAGTTGCACTTTTTTAACCCAAAAAAACGTGAAAAGTACACTTTTTTTAACTATTTTATTGAAATGCCAATTTGATAGTTGTCAGTTCTAAAGTCCTTTTCGACTAAATTTCGACCAAGAGCTCACTATGCAAAAAAACTACGTGTACAACACGTTTTGAAAGTCCTTTTTTTCATTCATTTGCTTGATTAACTCGGGCTTCGCCCTCGTTATCAAACTGCAAATTCATGAAAAAAAAAGTATGACTGTCAAAACTAGTTGTACAAATTACTATTACAAGTTACTGCCAGAGGAACTGTATCCCAAATTGAGAAACGATTCACAACATATTTTAATGAAGCGGCCCTCGTAACCTTCATTTTTTTTACGGTGGCCCCTAAGCTACTTGAAGTTGGACAGCCCTGGTCTAGCATATCATTTAAGAAAATTCAGTACCTACTTTAGGCGTTGAAGAGCAGTGAAAACTGCAATTTAATGAGGCATTGGATGACTGGCACTTCAAAGTCCTATGTACCAAACATTCTTTTCCAGCACTTAGATGGAAATGAACAACACTTGGCGGTGACGGTGTTGATCATATCCTCCCCTCATTCCTTAGGCCCCTCGAAGGGGCATGGTGACATGGTTGATCATATACTTACTGAGAAATTGCAGCAAAGGAAAGAAGTTGATCAAGTTGAAGGATTAGTAAAAAACTAAATCCCATTAAATTGGAAAATCTGTTCCCTACTTGTTTACAGTGTGTAAGATCAGCATACCAAAGAGAAAGTATTAGTTAAATGAGCTTATTATATACCACAATTATAAGCATTTGAATGTTGTCAATCTAATTTTTTTATGTAAATAAGTATATAAGAGTAACATTGAGAACTATATATTAAGAGAGGGCGTCTCTTAAGTTGTAAATACCTGCCTAAATTTTAAAGTATTTCCGTCAATCTAGTGGTTGTACCATAAATCGTACACTGCACAGACTGAAAGTGGTGTCATAATAAATTACCTATAGCTATTGACATATATAGGAATGTTATGAGTATCATAACTTCCGCAGATGTTTTATATTCGAGCTTGTAGAACGAGGATTTGGAGACATCTAAGGCTGCTATGATTCATAACATCCTTGGTTTGCTCAACAGTTTATCGGTTGCAGTCTAGTAATGGTTGCCATGTACGGTATAGGAATATTACCATACAGATACAGTGGTTTCAATGCAGTAATGGTTGCTATGTAGGATAATAGTATATTACCTACGCAACAAGAGCTAGTTACGTCATCGCACTACAAGCCTTCCCCTTGTTAGAAAAGTGCAAGCATGTAACCTTGACTGTACGTGTTTCCTGCCTCGTGTACTTTATTATCAGTTCCTAGTTCAGAGCTTAACACACTTATTAAAGTAAGAAATTGTCTTGCGAAAGCTTGTTCTAAGACTCCAATATATTTATTGTTCCCTTAGGCTCTTAAAGGTCAGGGACTGACTACCTAGACCATGTGGTCTTTGGGGCAGACGACCCCAATAGCTTAAGGACCTCAGTTTGTAACCGACTATGTATGCCTGAAGATGCAGTAATAAAGTCTTGAATTAAAGTACGCCGGTCTTAAATTACGATACATTAACATAACATGTGTTTCGTTAGGCTCTTAAAAGTCAGGGACTGACTACCTGGACCATGTGGGTTTTGGGGCAGACGACCCCAATAGCGTAAGGACCTCAGTTTGTAACCGACTGTGTATGTCCGATGATGTACAGGGTGAGCGAACCTCGACGTCTCAGCTCTGTTATAGGAAAAGGAAAAACGATAGACAAAATCTGAAAAGAGGTTCTTAAATGGGATTGCGTAAGGTCCATTTTAAGCCAAATTTTCATATTTTTCCATATTTGGAAACTGAAGTAATGACGTCATCGAATTTGTTTTTTCCGGAAACATACCTATATCGAACGGAAGAAGATAGCAAATTTTTTTTTGTACAAAATGTGTTCACAAAGATTCGCACTTTTTAAATATGCCAAAATATAGGTATGTTTCCGGGAAAAACATATTCGATGACGTCATTACTTTAGTTTACAAATATGGAAAAATATGCAATTATGGCTTAAAATGGACCTTACTCAATCTCATTTAAGAACCTCTTCAGATTTTTTTATCGTTCTTCCTTTTCTTATAATAGAGCGAAATTCAAATCTGCCTGAAACAGGTGTAGAAATCTTTGCAAAACAAAATACAGAATCCATAGTACAAAAATTATATGCACATGCCAACTTCAAAAAAATTTAAACGATTTTGTGTTTACTGAATGCCCTATAGCGTTGATTGAGGGGGGATAGATAAAATATTGTACGATACACATGCGTAAAGCATCTTTAGTCACTCGCGGGGCTTAAAACGCTCGCTCACTCGCGTTTTAACTCTACCCCACTCGTGCCTAAAGAGTAGCTTTACGCACTTGTATCGTATAATTACTATTATCTATGACAGTGTGTAAAATTGCCTTTTAGTTGGCAGTTTTTAAGTTTGCAAAACGACTGTTTAATAACATGTTTTCATTAGTTTACGTAGTCAGTAGTAATGTGTTTAAAAGATTTCATTAAGCACGTTGTGAGTAGCAACGTGTTTTAAAATTTTTAAAACAAGCAAAATTACGACCGGTTGCTGGTAATCCCAATTTACATTTAATTTTTTTTCATTTACCGTGTTTTATAGATTCTATCGTAGATAAAATATTGTACGATACACAGGCGTAAAGCATCTTTAGTCACTCGCGGGGCTTAAAACGCTCGCTCACTCGCGTTTTAACTCCACCCCACTCGTGCCTAAAGAGTAGCTTTACGCACTTGTATTGTAAATTACTATTGATAGAATTACATATATTTCTTTTAATTTTTGCCGTGTTTTTGTCTTCTGTTTTGTATTACTAAATCAGCTATACTACTTGATAGTGTTTGGCCCATTTGTTATTCCAAATTTTTGTTTGTAAATTTGATTGTTATATCAGAAATAATTTGAATTGAGGAAATACCGTACAACTTTTATAGGTTCTTCTTTTGGTACATTACGTAACTTTTTTCCCAATGTGGTTTTATGGGTTCTATTGGTAAGTTTATTGGGATGCTGGAGTATTGAGACACTACATTTAAGCGAAAAGTACATGATTTGGAGATAAAGCTTAGTATAAGGTCCTGCCTATTGTGCATGTGCAGTAGATTTCTCACATGAATGTAATCAGCGGTTCTAAAGCAATGCTAAAGGGCATTCAATTAAAAAAACTATCAAAGGCAACAATTAACCTAAACAAGCTAAAACAGCAGACATCTTTGAACAATAACTGCATGTTTTCATGAGTATTACAGAATCGCAAAGAAAACACCAGTGCCACAGCTAAAGATATAAAATAACGTTCTTTGTTTCCGCAATATCTTTTTCAAATAAAACGGGTGAAATACACGTAGTAATTACTACAGTTAAATGACACTATTTTCTTTTTACTTGACAGTTCTCATCTTTCAGTAAACATCATTAGCAGATAAAAAAACAAACTTAAAAAAATCAAAAATTGAAAAAAAAACCAACAGCTCCATACGTTTTTTTAAAAACAAAAACAGTTTTATTTATATAGCCACAGCGCATTGTTGGTGAATTGTTTAGAATCACTGCCTTTTCACATCTTGCAAATTCAAAGCGACAGCATCAACCAATCAGAACGGTGACTGCCAGATATGCTTAATAGGCAGGACTTTATACTAAGGTTGTAGTCGTGTTATTCCATAAGGTTGAACCTCGAAAACCTTGAACTCTATTTTTACTCTTATGTTGTCAAAATCATCTTCCAAGGTTTCACGGTCGTATATGCAACCCTACAGCCACACATGCTGGAATGAAACTCTATAATGTTACTCAGAAATCTCTCGTGTTTGGGAAATTGAAAATGAAATATGGTTAAATAAAAACAAAAAGTTATAAATTAATTGATTGATTGTTATGTTTATTTTCAATATTCATATTTATTTATGACTTCAACAGGGTACTTATTTTTTTGTAATATTGTTTTAATTTTTTGCCGAAAGTGTAATTAATTGCTCTTATCTACTATGCTGTTTATTAAGATTTTTTGTATTTGGTAGCTGTGATTGATTTGAAATTTAAGTTTCGGTCTGTTTTCTATACCAATTTGTATCAACTGATGTTAAAATTGTTATTACATTTTTTGAAAATACCTTCATTTTCCGCAATACACAGAGTGGGAAAACAAATTTAAAAAGCTAGTGATTAGTTTTCGGAGTAATTGATTGACTGTATTTTGCAGCCCCTTTCAATCTATAATATAATTTTCCTTAATGTGTGTCAGTGGCACAAAATAAAATCTCACGTTCCGGCTTCACAGATGTTTATATTTGTTTAGGTTTTGGTTTTCTTATCTTAGCGCTCGGCTCGGAGCTTGACGTTTCGCGTATCCTATTTCACGTGCTCGCCGATTCAAGACTCGCAGCGCGTAGCGCGCGGTTTGCTTGTTTTAAATAACTTCTTCAAATAACACTTTGTCAGGTCATTTTGTATTTTAATTAGCCACCTAGGCTTTAGGGCAGCGTGCCCGTATGTTAAACCCTTTTAGTTACTTATTTGGCTTCATCGCCTAATTCCATAATAATGATTTTGCACATATTTGGCCTCAAGCGCAGTATTTCTCGTCATCCGGGGCACCCCTTTGTTGGTACTTTGACAATCGGGTGTTAACGCTCGCAGGATTTCCGAACCTTCTAGAATTTACGCTGTTGGTGTGACTGCGAGGCCTCGCGCTCTCTTCGTTACCGGCACTTATTTGTTTTATTGGGCGCCTCGCCATTGGCTGTCTTTGTCACCGGCACTTATTTGTTTTATTGGGCGCCTCGCCATTGGCTGTCGAGAGTCACGTGGTAACGCCGTTTTGGCTCACGCCACGGCGGGGGTCGGAACGCTGCTTGCTTGGGGAGTTCGACTCAGGCGATTGAACAAGGGAGGTGTGTGTGTGTCGTTAACGACAATCTTATTACGCCAAGGCGTAGGTGTGATGGAATTCCATGCCCGGTTCTACGTCGTCACGTAAGGGAGTGTTCCCTTTAACTCGTTGCGCGAGGATTCCGTTGAGGTAGAACATCACTTGGGCTAGTTTGGCCGTCGTAGCGGCGTTTGTTGAAGCGCCAGCCTTTGTCGCCATTTTGGGCGCATCCAGACCATTCACACGTCGGCCGTTTTAGCGGCGAATGAATTGCCACAGGCAACCTGTTTCCCGCAAGCTGGACCGCACGCTGATCTCTTGGATCGTCACCAATAAAATTAAGGTATTTGTAACCATTGAATTATACTAACTTCTCGTGCGCGAGCTGTGCGCTTAATCATGTGAATAACTGTGAAATCTTGTGCACCGTTAAAAACGTACCCTTCGCATCTTAAATTGTTGTTGCGAAGTGGCGTCGCTCGCTCATTTTTGATCTAATGACTTCCCTCACTTGGACTTGGCTGTGTTTGCCCAAATTATCATGTGAGCATTTTCTTTTTATGAACAAACGTTCCCGTTGTGGGACTCATATGTCAAACTGCTTTTGATGTTGTACAGTTATGGGTGTTGTTTAGTAACCGTAGTGCGCCCATCAGCTGATGCTTATTTATAAGAGTTAACGCAATGTTTGCGGCACGCTTTGCTGCCCCAATGTAAGACTGGACCAATAGACGCTTATCTAAGTAAGAGACGCTTTATTCTTGGTCGCTTTGTGCATGTTCTGTTTCAGTGTGCGGCCATCATTGAGGAGATGAATGTACGGTGGAGCCAGTGAGATCAGAGCGTGCAGGTAGGCTTGGTGGTGACATTGCCGTGGCTGAAAAAGCCCCCTTCATGATCTAAGTATTTTTGCCATCACGAAATCGTTGTGTGAGTTTATAATTCACGAGTACCCCTATCGACGGAGTGTCTTGAATACTTCGCCCCCGTCTAACCGCCCAGGCCCGGTTTTTCGGGTTAAGACAGGCTTGGTGGCGCCCTCATAATTTTGACGTACCCTATATATATGCCTCAACACGCTTGCCCAGAACGTATCGTGTGACTCACGCCCGACTCCCTGAGCGTTCCAGCCGTGGCCTTTAGCCTGTTTTTAGCAAATCCCAGGGCAAGTGTGCCAGTTTTCCAGGACTGATTCCGTGGTGCGATGCTCACCTTGGGTGGGTGTCGTAAAGTTGTTTTAATACCGTAACAACTTCTGTGTCTTTTGAAAACAAGGCTACTCTATTCGTGTGCTAGTTTTATATTTTTGGAAGTCCCTTGAATAGAAAGGAGATAATTAAATTTAACATGTGCATTTTCAGTTTGAGAATGTGGAGGGAATTTATCAAGAATTATTATTTTAATTAATGGATTTATGTCGATCGCTGTATAAATTATCAAAATACTTATCATACTGATACAAATAACTCACAATAATAACCAATATCAATATTTAAGTCCATGATTTGCTCAAAATAGGGATAAACAACAGTAGGAGGGAATTAGTTATGAAGCCTTCCCCATAAAAAGTATAAAGTTCCCAAAATGAAGTTAGATTACAGTTGTGACATGTCGCAATATTTTATGGGGAAGGATACATATTTTTAATTCCCTCCTACTGTCAAAGTAATAAATTTAGTGTTAAGGACTCGTGGGCTTTTAAACAAAAAATTGATTAAATGTAGTGTATACCAACATCCCAATAAACTTATCAATAGAAACCATAATATAATAGTAAAAACAAATTTAAAAATTAGCAGATGTACAATACTTCCTCAATTCAAATTTACAAACAAATATTTGTACTAGCAAGAGCCAACCACTATCGAGTTTATACTATAGCTGATTTGGTAATGCAAAAAAAAAATTACAAAAAATTAAAGCTATTTATGTTACAAGTACGAAATTAAGGACTACTTGGATGAGCCGCAGTTTATGGCCAAGCGACCGTATGAGTTACATAAATAATTTTTTATTCTACTGCTTTGGAAACGTTTTTAAAAATTTTTTATTATTATTCGAGGAGATCGAGAATGTAAACGCGGCGATAGCTTTTGTTGCTATAGTTATTACTGCTGAAAAGTAAAAGTTACTAGTTCAAAAAGTGGGTGTTTTCAGCCGCTAAACAGTTTCCAAATTTATAGCTTTTCGATGCAGCTGCACAAAAAATATTTTATCATATTTGTTAATGCCATAGTACTAGTAAAATAAACCATTCACCCGAGCCTAAAATTCACAATTGAGAATTAAAACAACCAAAACTCAATAAATGTTTTAGACTTAACATTAATTCGAAACCAAACCGGCAAAATTGATACAAACTGGCACAGAAAACAGATCGACTCTGTGTATATAACACTAACAAAATGGGATCTCAGACCTTAGGAAAATTTGCTAAACAGTGTTTTTGTACACAAATGTTTATCTTCTTCATTTTTCAATTCGCATCTTTCTTGTTTCGCTATGGAAACGAAATAAGTGCCAACCTCATTAAAATCCTCAAACATACGTAAATATTCATTTAAAAAACCCTAGGACAAATCAAACGTAAATGGACGCAAATTTTGCCAATAATCAAAAATTTCACCTCAGGTTATTAATAAATGACTCAATTAGTTTGGCTAACCTATTTTTGTTTCTTTTCCGACGTCAGCAAAAGACGTGGACGGGCAAATATTTTACTTCCTGCTTTCTGGATCCAAATCCGTCGACCGCAAAATCAAGGGTTGTAATTATCTTCTGGAATCCTCCTCGCCGTTGAATCATCTTTTTGGACCTCGTACGATGTCTGCTCTAAGTGCTGCAAGATGCTGAAGGCCCCTTGGAACCCCTTTCTATTTCAAATGGACCTCCGAAAGTGGGCTTGGAATCTGGAGAACATTTTCTAGGCACTCCACCGCTCTAATTTATACCTGGAATATTCTCGGCTGTTCCTGTTTGGTTTTAGGCACCAAAGAAGGACCACTCTACACTCTGCACACTAGTTTCAACCGGCGAATGCCTCAAATCTGGTTGAAAACAAGCCCCGAAGTTGTACTCAAGTGGGCGAACTTTCAGAATCACTCAAAATTAATCAACTTTGGCGAGCCAATCTTTACAGAAGCTTCTCGCTTGGCTTCGCTTATAAACCATTAATAATTGAGCATCTAATATTCTAGCAACATGTTACAGTTGTTCTCAAGTAATTATATATAATACAATTACTATTTTCACTTCAATTTATCCCAAGTTCATGGTTAATTACAAATAACTTCTTACGGGCCGCCCTATATATGGGAGTAGTTCTTTTCAATTCCATTTGATATAATTGATTTGGGTGGCATAACGGTGATTATACGACATATTTATTACTTGGCCATTATCTGTATTACTGACTCATTCCAGTTTCACGGTATTCCTAGTAAGTAAAAATATGAGAACCCGGCTAGCCGGAATTTGGTAACATTTTTTAAATAAATATAAGCAACGATTTACCTGAATATCGTTTTACTTTTGTTTTCAGATTTTGCTTGTGATAAATTTGAGGGCCCAAATTCGCATTTTTCATCTTTGGTATAATAATGGACGTGAGACACGAATTGATTGATCATAGTGCGCTTAATGCAACGCCAAGCAGCTTACACGCAGCACTGGTAAAAGTTGTTGAAAATGAAGCAGTTGGAGACTTGCGCATAAAGCAAGAGATTGTTGAAGGCACTATTGACAACACTGCTGATCATAAATTGAATATTAAGCAGGAAGAAGTAGTCATTAAAGATGAATTGGTTGTTACGGGTGCGGCAAGTGGAAACCTCACATGGGAACCGTTTGCAGTACAGAGAAATAATTTAGTAAGTCATATAAAGGTGGATGCAGGAGATAAGCCTTATTCATGTGCTGTTAGCAAACATAAAGTAACAAGGAAATGCAGCGTTAAACAAATGAGGAGACAAACAGGAGAAAAACCTTTTTCATGTTCTATTTGCCAATATAAAACTGTGGAGAAATATGATTTAGGTAAGCATATGAGAACCCATACAGGAGAAAAACCATATTTGTGTTCTATATGTGAGTATAAAGCAGCACAGAAAAGCACTTTAATGGATCATATAAAGATGCATACAGGAGAGAAACCTCATTCATGTACACTATGTGAATATAAAGCGGCAAGGAAAAGTAGTTTAATTATGCATATGAGGAGACATTCAGGTGAAAAACCTTTTACATGTTCTATTTGTGAATATAAAGCAGCGAAGAAAGATAGTTTACTTAACCATATGAAGACACATACAGGTGAAGAACCATATTCATGTGGAATTTGCGAATACAAAACTGTAAAAAAAGGTAATTTGACTACACATATGAGGATTCATACAGGAGAAAAACCGTATTCGTGTTCGATTTGTGAGTATAAAGCATCACTCAAATGTACTTTAGTTGCACATATGAGGACGCATTCAGGCGAAAAACCGTATTCATGTTCTGTTTGCGAATATAAAACAGCAAAGCAAGGTAGTTTGGTTTTGCATATGAGGACACATTCAGGCGAAAAACCGTATATATGTTCCCTTTGCGATTATAAAGCAACAAAGAAATGTACTTTAGTTTACCATATGACAACACATATAGGCGAAAAATCTTATTCATGTTCTATTTGCAAATTTAAAGCAGTAGGGAAACGTATTTTAACTATACATATGAGGACACATACAGCTGAAAAACCTTATTCGTGCTTTATTTGCGAGTTTAAAGCAGTACAGAAAAGTTGTTTAGTTAAACATATGAAGGCACATGTTGGAGAAAACCTATAGATTAAGAAGAAGGTTACTCTCATTTATTCAAAAATGTCTGTTGACTTTCATGGTGTACAAGCAATAGACTTGGTGTCAAAAGTTTTGATTTTTGCTGACTGAAGACTTGTTTAAGAAAGGCAGACTTCGTAGGGCGTTCTACATTCAGCGGATTGGATTTTGTTGCCAACAAGTCTACTTTCATCTACCAAGCTGCCTACAAGACTACCTACCTAGAAGATACACCTATCTCCTGTTGGCTATTGTGAGTACATTACTGATTATTTTATATCTTGCTTATTATCTGCATGTATCCTAGTTTACAAAGTCAATTTTTCCTTCCATCTAATGTCAGCATCTAATTCGAACAACTTCTTCATCGCAACTGTTCCACCATGATTCTTAAAATGAATCTGATCATGACTTCAATGAAATAAAACCTCACATTCCCGCCATTCAAGTGTATTTGTCAGTGTCAAAGCTCTTTAAAATTATCTCGAGCTTTTTTCCAAAGAAGGTATTGTTGTAATTGCTATAGTCATAGTTACAGTGACTTTATATGAGACAGTGGCGACAATAGAGTGTATTCTTTTTTATTGGTCACTCGAATCGGCCGCCATTAAGAGGCAAAATTTGTTGATGCTTTTGTTTGTTATACCAAATCGAGGTTAGCAGGTTTGGTTTTGCGTCAGTTTGTGTCAAATTCGATGTTAGCAGATTCGATTTTGCGTCAGTTTGTGTCAAAACTGACGCAAAACCTAACCTGCTAACCTCGAATTTGACATAGACTTACAGTGCCACCAACATATTATTTATACGTTGTGTAACCATGACCATTCAAAAACGCCAATTTATTAAAATTAGTAGGCCATTGGCCGCCATTTTGTGGCAAATTGTGCCTATTGTCGTCACTGTTTCTATCAAGGCACTATAGTCATAGTTTACCTATTCGGAGTCACGTGATAATCTAGTAACTTTACGTACGTCGATTCTTAAAAATGCATTTTTAGGGTAATAAATGACATTTTATTTTGTAGGTTATCATCACATCTGTCTATTTATAAACAAAGTTGCTACGGGTCTTTTTCTCTTATATGAAAAAACTTACTTTACATTTTAGAGAAAACATAACGTGTCGTAAAATGTAAATTTAATAAAGATATGTCGGCTGTTACATTAAAAACCTGCTGCGTATAGCAAATTTTAAGTCAATTTGTCAATTTCTGTTCATGTATATTCTGTTATAGAACCTATTTCTCGATTTTTGCCATTTGACGCCTATTTCCTTGCACAATCTATTTAGGGAAGAAACTAAATGTGAAGAATCTCCTCCAGATTCTTCAACCAAGCGTTTCTTTAGGCTTTCCATGGTTACAATTTCTTTAAGTACATACATTTCATATATAGTGTCCCTGGTGGAGTTCTTCATATTTTCAGTAAATAATGTGTCGCACTGTACCCCATCTTTCTTTAATTTATAAATTGTGCTCTCCGGGACACTTTACACATGGCGAACAACGTTGGAGGGTGAAACGGTTGGTTTACCATTTTTAATATTGTACTCGTCGTCAAAAAACGCATAACATTCAAAATTAATGGTTGTCACTGCTCCTTATACCGCATGTCCGATGGTTTCTTTTTATTTTCAGTGTTCTGCTCAACTAATTTAGGTTTTATTACCCTTATCTCAATAACTTACACTAAAAATATCTGACCGATTAAAAACGTCAAATTTTAAAATTAACTTTTGTAATCGACATGCCTTTTTTCGAATTTCTTCCATTTCATCTATTTTACTAAAGATGAACAGTGACAGACAAAAGTCACGTGGCTCCGAATGGGTATAATTTTGACTATATTTCAAATAAACGTGTACAATGGCGGACAATAAATTTAGGCCAGCCTGTCATTTGCTTGGCACTGTTTATGTTGGTGGCACTGTAAGTCTATGTCAAATTCGAGGTTAGCAGGTTAGGTTTTGCGTCATTTTTGACACAGACTGACGCAAAACCTAACCTGCTAACCTCGAATTTGACATAGATTTATGTTTAAGTTAGTGTAGAGATAAATATTAAATTTGATTTAAAATACTGTGACGTTATCTCGGCACAAATTAACTAAAGACGCAATTAATGCATTTAAAATTTGCGTTTAGATAATCCCCCGTCACATTTGGCGCTTTTCGCTCCTTGCCTCGATGATAGAATTCCAAGGAAGGTAAAACGCTCGATTCTGCACGTGTACGGCCTTTAACATTCGAGGTTAAGGCAAAATTCCAATACAACAAGAGCAATGCAAATCTCCCAAGCGCCCCAGAAGATAGCAGGGAGTATATAAGCGAACTGTCACGTTTCTGGAAACAAACAGGTATCCCAGTCGGTGTGCTTTATGCTTCCAACCCGTTGCAGAGCGAATTCGCCGACTTGACTTGAACGCGACACCCGACCTGAAAACCCCTAGGGTGCGTTAAGGCCTCTAGCACCTAGAGAGGGAACCTGCGCTCGGAAACCGCCGCTAAAAGACTTTACTTTTCAATTAACATTTATTTTCCAAGCTTCGACTGGGAATACAATTCTACCTTTTGTTTCTCCAACCCCGATGTTGCTGGACAGTTATGTGTCGTGAGATCTCTCTGTATACCCTCTTGACACGACATTCGGTGTCAGCGAGGTGTACCTTGTTACGATGTTTTAACAAGTTAATTCGCTGGCTATATTTCTCAACTAAAATAAGCAAAAGCAGATACCTGGAGGGCACGTCTAGCTCAAGTCGAAGACGGCGTGCAGTAACTTAAATGAAGGAAACCGGGAGGGCGCCAGCGAATCCAGAGAAACAGTCAACCAGGTATCTCAAATGCTTAATCAGACGATTCGCAGACTGAGCTCTTACAATGGGCTAAGAACTATAGCTGCAAAAGAACGGTATACGGCAACATTGAAGGAAACTACATATATTTCTCAAGTATCACAGTTTAATTATAATCTTTGGCTCGGAGAAGTTGACAAATGACCCAATAGGGTCTACAGCAAGTAATACTTAAATTTTCATGGAAAATGCAGGATACAATCGGAGGAAAAGCCTCTCAATAATTTACAGTTACACACTAAAAATACCTGGACGTACACACATTGGCATGGGCCTTTACTTTCGGCTAGTGTCCAAGTTATCGCCTAGCTGGTACAGGTAGTTGAAAGTAGATCCGTGGCCTGGGGCAGTTTAATTCATAGGCTCAACACGGCTCGCAAAGGGGGCTTGATGGGTGTCCCTAGTGTTAGGTGTGCTTTCATGAGATTCACGGAAGCTCTGCTTTTCGACACCAGCGGTTAATAGCCCAGCATAACGATGGGGCCCTGATTAGCCACGGCGGCCTTAAACGAGGTCGCCGGAGGAAGAATCCCTCAGCTGCCAAATTCCGGATCGTGGATTGTAGCTCGGCACGTCAAGCTGACAACAAAATTGAACCCTAAGCAAAGCACTAGAATGCCGATAAGGACTTACCCCGTATGGGCGTGCAAGAGGTGCTACCATCAAAAAGAATCCGCCAAACAAGCGGGGCGCCTAGAATCGCCCAAAATAACGTCGTCTAGAGGAGAATCCGCCGAGGGCGTTTATTTTCCAAACATAACTAAATTAACCTCTTGAACGACTTCGAAGATGGTAGCTGCTACGAGCGGCACCAAATTTCCAACAGCTAAGGCCCAAGAATGCCCCTCGTAACCCGGAAAAACGCCATAGAAACAAAAACTTATCGGGGAACGGAACCATGTCCCTATCAGCGAACAAAAGTTCCTAACTCAGGAGCGCGCGGAATTTGAATCTACCCACAGAGTTACAATTCGGAGAGCGCTTCCCATGAAGTTACAAAAAAAAGCAGAGTGAAGCGATAAATCTAACGAAAGCGCCATTTTAACGTAACAACTCCCCCCTTACCACAACAGAAAAATTTCCTAGAAATTTTTCAATAAGGCTATCGCGAAACCGTCACTAGCTCGAAGCAACTACACATAAAAAAAAATGAAAAGAAAGGCACCAAAGGCCTCAACCATCACCCACGTAAAAACCCTAATAACCCGCACCACAATACAACAATACCCGGAGAGACGGGCGCGAACCCGAGCGGAACCCGCAATCGGACCTCCTCCACGACAGGGATCGAGACTGCTCGTCGCTGCTGGATGGTAAAGCTGCGCCGGTGAACAGTCCCGTGGCAACCCGTCGCCAAGAAGTCCCAACCACCAGAACCGCTCAGCACCCCCACCACGTCCCCCACAAGCAACCCCCCCTGACAACTTCCTAACAAACAAACCAAACCCCGAGGCGGAAGCAAAACCCCACAGTTAAGGCACTGTTAGACCGAAAACCAATAACCCTTCCCACGAATAAATCCAACAACCCGTAACCACAAAAATCCCAAAATTTCCCCAAAACATCGATTAGGGTTCTTCTTTTGACAAAAAGGGGAGAAGGCAACCCCGGGAAAAGAGGGCGACAGACACCAGAAAAGCGAAAGGCAGAGACAACAATCACGCAACTCAACACGCATGCTGATTGAGAGACCCTGCAGCGCCCCGAACGGCCTGGGGGAAATCTCTGCAATCTTCATCCCATTCGCAACGAAGACCCATTCACCACCAAAAGACCCATGCACACCAGATCACAGGGAAACGAAACGTAGTAAGATCCATCAACATCACGCAAGGAGACCAATTCAAACTCTGAAGGGCACTAACATTCATAGGCTATAGGAATAAAAGGAAACGACCAGATCGGAAAATACGAAGGCGAAGAATGAAGGACTAACCGACTAAAATTATTTATGACACGGAACTACACACCACCGACACATTCGAATCCCAGCTCCACAATTCGCTCTCACAGGAGGTCAACACGCGAACAGCGCCAGACAAATTCTCGACGTGAGGTCTTAAGCAAACAACCAACAACTGAAGCGAAGTAGCGTGAACATTAGTACACTCAATACTTTCGTCGACAACACGGCTCTGAAGAGCTTTATCATGAAAACACTCTACAGCCGCCCCAGAATATACCAAAGTCGAACATAAAATCGACCTAGACGTCAGCCACAAATATTCCAGTGCTGGAAGTGGGAGAACTAGTTGACAAACTTCCCAGACTGAACTACTCCAAGTGCTCAATAGAACTATCCGAGACCGCACAAGAGGGAAAGTCAGACGAAATCGCTCCCCTACCGTGACCTGTCCTACGATGCAATAAAGGGACGAACTTGATGACAATGTTCCCTAACAGTGACCTACCCTACAAATGCCCAACCAACCACCCTAAATATAACGAGAGAGGACCATTACGTCACAGCGGAGTCATCATAAGGTTTCAAGTCCTTCGCATGCCAAGTACCTTTCAGAACAAGCCCGTCTGGATCTTTTAGCTCATAGACCCAACGGGAGAACTTCCGATTGACATAAAAAGGGCCAATATATTTAGAGGCGAGCTTCGCCGTGAACTGACGAGCGGCATCAGACAGAACGTAATTTCTACGCAACACGGGCTGTCCCGGAACATATTCTAAAGGACGCCGACGAAGGTCATAACGGGCCTTAGAATTCTGATACGCCTTTCCCAATCGGCGCTTGACCTCAGCGTACAATTTGCTCAAAAAGGCGGCACGCGTGTCTAGGTCTCGACCGCGATCGAACTGAAATTCCGGATCTTCACCAGCTGGGGTAGGCTCGTGCCTCAGTACAATCTCTCGACCAAAATTTATGAAATAGGGAGTCTTCCCCGTGACCTCATGAACTGAAGTACGCGTCGCGCAAGCTACATGGGGCAGATATTTGTCCCAGTCCTGATGATGGTCAGACACGTAAGCCGTCAACATGGTTTTCAACACCCTATTTATACGCTCCGTCGGATTGGCTTGAGGATGATAGTTGGCCGTAAAGGAGATCTTGCAACCGTACTTGTTGGCTAAGGACCGAAACTCACGGCTACGAAATTGGACGCCATTATCACAAATGATGCGCTTAGGGGCACCGAACATCAGGAAAACATCTTCCTCAAAGTGACGCGAGACCGCGTTAGCTGATGCGGCCCGCAAAGGGAAAGTCAGCGCAAATTTGCTGAAGCAATCCGCCACGACCAGAATGTAGGCGTACCCACGTGACGACCGGGGCAGGGGTCCGATAATGTCACCACAGATGACCTCCCAAGGTTTCGAAATCAAGGAATGGCCTCCCATAAAACCAGCGGGAGCTCGTTGTTCGGGTTTAGTTCGTTGACACGTTTCACAACGACGGACATAGGCGGCGACATCATACCGCAATTTGGGCCAATAATATTTGTGGGCGATACGATGAAAAGTTTTATTAACGCCCGCATGACCAGCCGTAGGGCTATCATGATTCTGCCTAATGATTTCACGACGCTGAAATTTCGGGACCACAAACTTCCAATGATATTCGTCATCATCCGCCAAGTCAGGATAATCGGACCGAACGTACTTGTAGAGCTGGCCATCACTAACTCGCCACTGAGGGAATTTACGAGGATTGGCGGTAACTTGCCGACACATGCGCCTATACCAAGTATCACGAGCAGGTTCAAGAGGCACCTCAACAACATCAACAACAGGAACGGCTCGGGACAACGTGTCAGGCACGACATGTTCCTTGCCCTTGCGATGCACAATATCAAAATCGTACTGTTGGAGGCGAACAGCCCAACGAGCAATGCGACCCACGGGGTCCTTGATGTCATTGAGCCACTTAAGGCTGTAGTGGTCCGTTACTACCGTGAATTTAGTTCCCTCGATATAAGGCCTAAGTTTCTCGATTGCGAAAAGAACAGCAAGACACTCGCGCTCCGTAGTGCTAAAGTTCCTTTCAGTTTTTGACAACGATCGGCTGATGTAGCAGATGACCTTCTCTCCGTCAGCTTGTTGCTGGCTAAGGACCGCGCCGACACCATACCCAGAAGCGTCGGTCTGAATTACAAAAGGTAACGAAAAATCTGGGCACGCCAAAATAGGGGCCGAAACCAGATGCTCCTTGATAGAAAGGAAGGCTCGCTCACATTGGTCATCCCATACAAATTTAGCGTTTTTCCGAAGAAGCGAAGTCAAAGGGCCAATCAGCGAAGAGAAATTCGGCACAAACCGTCGATACCATGATGCCATGCCAACTAGACGACGCACCTCCGATACCGAGACGGGAGTAGGTATGCGAGTAATAGCATTCACTTTCTCCGGATCAACCAACAACCCTTGGGCATTAACCACGTATCCGAGATACTTTGTCTTTACTAAGCGTGAGGCCGGCGGCCATGAGACGAGAGACTACCTCGCGTAGGACAGAGAGGTGTTTATCGAACGTGGAAGTGCAAATCACAATATCATCGAGATAGGTAAACGCATAGGGCTCCAAGTCCGCGCCGACTACACGGTCGATCAGACGCTGCCAAGTCGCCGGGGCCGTATGCAAACCGAAGGGCATGCGACAAAACTGGTATAAACCCCGATTCGGGACAGTAAAAGCAGTCAAAGGACGTGAAGAAGCCGCAACAGGGATCTGCCAGTATGCAGACTTAATGTCGAGAGTAGTGAGATAGTGGGCATCGCGAAGCTTGTCTAACGTACTCGATACGTACGGCAAAGGGTAGGCGTCAGGTTGGCTTACTTTATTAAGACGTCGGAAATCAACGCAGAAACGGTAACTAGCGTCCTTCTTCTTAATCATGACGATAGGTGACGACCATGCAGAAGTTGAAGGCTCCACCACACCGTCCTCCAACATCTTTTGCAATTCGACATCCACCTGTTTCTGAAGAGCAGGGGAAATAGGGTAATACCGTTGCTTAATAGGCGGCGACGTCGTCTTAATCTCGTGCTCAACTAAATGAGTGCAGCCAAGCTTAACCCCCATTCGCTCAAAGGTCTCCCTAACAAAATTATCAAGTTGTTCGCGCTGACTAGTCGTTAAATGTTCGACAGTCTGAATGGCCTCTATCACCGGGACTGAATCATCTTTGGAAAACGACCACTCATTACTCCGAAGATCGGGTACGATACCCATGCGTCGCCAGAAATCGGTTCCCAAAATTAAAGTCTGGGGTACCGAAGGCACAACTATTAGATCAATAAGGCAAACCCTATCGCGTAAGTTAATCGGAACGGTGACGCTTCCCAAACTCCGACACTCCATCCCGTTGGCGATGACACAAGTGGGCGCTCGATTTGTTTCAAGACGGCAATGCCCTCTTAGTAAATTCCAACCCTTTATGCCAAGAATAGTGCCAGAAGCACCAGAGTCCAATAACCCGAGAATTTTTCTTCCAAAAATCGAAATCTGTAAATAAGGCCTTTCATCAGGGCCTGCATGACTCAAAATAAAATTCAAAACGGCTCTCGAACCCATATCAAAATCTTCACAAGAGTTGACCGAAGATATTTCATCGCAGCGCGCCAGCCGGTCGCCTAACGACGCTGCTTCCCGTTTCCCGCACACGAACGACATGTCCTAATCGTAACATCCGGTTTCCCACACCGATAACAATGACGCCTTCTAGACGCGGGGCAATCGACGGCACGATGATTAGGCTGATCGCAATTCCAACATCTCAATTCTGGAGTTCCAACAAAGTTTACAACGCAAGCCGAATTATCTCTGGAAGGAGCACACCCTTCATCAGAAGAAACAGCTACCGTATGAATTCGAGGACTGACTCGAGGTTTCCGATATGCCAAGTCGGGTTCCAACATGCGACTAACGTTAGTTGGGGGCCCGCAAAACCGTTGTGCACGAAGATGTGCATCTTCCACTGCCTTACAAACCCGCAGCAAATTTGGAATGGATGAAATCGGTTCTAATGCCAGTTGTGTTTGGAAGTGGGGCAATAAATTCCGGCGAATAAGGCTAAGCCTAGTACAAGTTGAAGGTACCGAGGGCAATCGACGAAATAAATTTTCCATAACAGCCACAAACACGGTAACTGGTTCATCAGCACCTTGAGTGCGATTCCTTATCTCATCCCACAGCCCAGCCTCATAATCGCAAGGAAGAAAAGCTATACGTAAGGCCTTGACTAGAGCATCCCAATTCTGCACAGTGTCTTTTATCGAACGGTACCATATTAACGCATGACCCGTGAAGAACTCAACGGCTGAGACGAAAAGTTGTTCCTTAGAAACACCACGAGAGACCCGTAACTCTTCAACTCGCTCCAGAAAGCTGGAGAGTCCCGATTGACCATCAAAGCAAAGGTTCCATTTATTTATAGGCAGGCAATTGTTGTACCGAGGTGAGGACTCGAAAACGTGTGTGCTATTCATACCGATAGGTGAATGAAATACTCGTGGATTACTAACACTCGGCATACTAAACCGGACCTGAGAAGGAATCTCCGAGAGAATTCGGGCCTGACCCTGAGGATGGTCGAATACCCCATTTGAACCTATCTCGTCATCCAGAACTTGACCGTTATCCAAATCTAGCAAGTTAGCTACACCCGAGGCATCAGGGGCCTGTACTTCACTATGAGGAGTTAGTTTAGTTTCTAAATCATCCATTGCTCCTAAACACTGATTATACAATGCATTCTTACGGTCTCGCAATGAACCCGGAGGACTCAATCGTTCCAGACGATGGGATACATGCAACAGTCGAGTTTGGACGCGTTTAAAATCATTACTACCCTTAACAAGGTTTTCAAAGGCCGCGATCTCGTCCACTAAGCTCCCTAACTTGTGGAGGCAAATATCGAGTTCCCCCATCGCATCTAATTCAACCTCAGGAAACGAAGCATTTCCGGATCTTTCTAGCCTAACACGGGCTCGAAGCAACTTCCGTTTATCCCCAACGTTGCCATCACAAGTGACACCCCGAATCCTAAGTTCATAGTCTAATTCGTCTACGAGAAGTCTATCGATATCCATGACAACACGTAATTTTACTCAAAGACGCAGAAAATGAAAGAAAGTGAATTAACTCTTCCGTACCAACACCGCAGTAAGACAGAAGCAGAGCTTTCCGCTAATTAAATTAAACAACCAGTATTGATTTCACTTGTAAATTTGGAAAAGCCTAGGTGGGCCTACGCTAAACTATACCAGGCAAAATCGGTAACAAATCTTTCCAATTTACTATTATCGGAGAGTTCAAAATTTTATAACCTAGCTCGGTTTCCCCGAACACAAGCCTGTACATATGCCCCTCAAAAATATAAATAATATATCTTAAATATAAGCATGCACCAATCTTAATAATTACTAATCATGCACAATAATAATTTCTAATTAATAGCAATAAACACCTATAATATATGTAACACATGCAAAAATTCACACATCGGTTTACTATAAATATGACCCAATACACTTTAAAATTCGAATGGCCAGAGAAAAAAAAAACAGAGGGTCTCATTCAATGTTGCTAACAGAACTCAAAATTTTGACAAAGTGCAAAGCACGTTTACGGAAACCAGGCCACACACGCTGGAGCGCCAATTTTTTTGTTACGATGTTTTAACAAGTTAATTCGCTGGCTATATTTCTCAACTAAAATAAGCAAAAGCAGATACCTGGAGGGCACGTCTAGCTCAAGTCGAAGACGGCGTGCAGTAACTTAAATGAAGGAAACCGGGAGGGCGCCAGCGAATCCAGAGAAACAGTCAACCAGGTATCTCAAATGCTTAATCAGACGATTCGCAGACTGAGCTCTTACAATGGGCTAAGAACTATAGCTGCAAAAGAACGGTATACGGCAACATTGAAGGAAACTACATATATTTCTCAAGTATCACAGTTTAATTATAATCTTTGGCTCGGAGAAGTTGACAAATGACCCAATAGGGTCTACAGCAAGTAATACTTAAATTTTCATGGAAAATGCAGGATACAATCGGAGGAAAAGCCTCTCAATAATTTACAGTTACACACTAAAAATACCTGGACGTACACACATTGGCATGGGCCTTTACTTTCGGCTAGTGTCCAAGTTATCGCCTAGCTGGTACAGGTAGTTGAAAGTAGATCCGTGGCCTGGGGCAGTTTAATTCATAGGCTCAACACGGCTCGCAAAGGGGGCTTGATGGGTGTCCCTAGTGTTAGGTGTGCTTTCATGAGATTCACGGAAGCTCTGCTTTTCGACACCAGCGGTTAATAGCCCAGCATAACGATGGGGCCCTGATTAGCCACGGCGGCCTTAAACGAGGTCGCCGGAGGAAGAATCCCTCAGCTGCCAAATTCCGGATCGTGGATTGTAGCTCGGCACGTCAAGCTGACAACAAAATTGAACCCTAAGCAAAGCACTAGAATGCCGATAAGGACTTACCCCGTATGGGCGTGCAAGAGGTGCTACCATCAAAAAGAATCCGCCAAACAAGCGGGGCGCCTAGAATCGCCCAAAATAACGTCGTCTAGAGGAGAATCCGCCGAGGGCGTTTATTTTCCAAACATAACTAAATTAACCTCTTGAACGACTTCGAAGATGGTAGCTGCTACGAGCGGCACCAAATTTCCAACAGCTAAGGCCCAAGAATGCCCCTCGTAACCCGGAAAAACGCCATAGAAACAAAAACTTATCGGGGAACGGAACCATGTCCCTATCAGCGAACAAAAGTTCCTAACTCAGGAGCGCGCGGAATTTGAATCTACCCACAGAGTTACAATTCGGAGAGCGCTTCCCATGAAGTTACAAAAAAAAGCAGAGTGAAGCGATAAATCTAACGAAAGCGCCATTTTAACGTAACAACCTTTCTTCACGTGGCCATCGGACCATAACCTGATTCCAGTATTTGTTGCTCCCTGTAACGCCGCCGCTGGGGAATCAAAGCCAGGACTCCACACACCGATGAAAATAAAGGAGATTTGTTTTTCCGCAGTCTTTGTCAGTTAACTAAAGTAATTTTCTGCAAACTGAGTCACTAACACGAACCCTCTTAACGGGCTAAACTTCCTCTTAGGGGTCGCACTAAAGACAAAAACCACCATTAAAACACCGAAATGCTCAGAAATTAAACTGCCATCTTTGTACACTAATCGCCTTGTTACAGATCAATACTCCAGTTCCAGCCTTTGCCGCTACGCGGCTCCGACCTTGCCGATCAAAGCCACCACGTCGTCCAACTCAACACCACTGTTGGACTGGTTACTTACCCACGAGCCCGGACGAATCAGTTGATTGCATTACATATTCATGAATTGTACAATTCATTTCTTAGTTAAAAAAAATATGTATATGAAAAGAACAATAAAGGTATTTATGTACTTTCGTTTTTATTTTGTGTTTACTCGAATATTTAAATGAACCTTCACCCTCTGGAGCTACTAAAAGGGCAAGTAATTGGATGTTCTGATTTGACAAAATTTAGTAGAGCAGAAGTTTTGAAAGCCAAAAATATTGCAAAATTCAGATTATTACAATACTTCCATTTATGCATCGCACGTGGACACTTCAAATTTTTCTAAATGTCACGTGGCTTAAAACCAGTAATTTGTATGAACCACTTTATTCTCGGTTGCTACAGCAAGTACTTACAACTCAAGTGCGAAACCACAAGTCAGGTCAGCTCTTAAAGAGACACATAGGCTTGTGGTATATGACATTTCTCTTGCTTGGACCTACTTTGTATACATAACAAAAATAAACAATCTAACATATTGCAGTATAAATAAAGTTAGGTATTGAATTTAATCTAGTAATATAAAATATAATGCCAATAAACTATACCGGGTGGTTCGTCATACCTCTGAGCATAGGCAATTTACAGGGCTTATCACGGTTATGCATATTCCTACTCACAATTATTATGGAAAAAAATGGTAGTGGTACTAAATTAAAGAGAATACTTTTTCGCGTCGTTTAGTATTAAAAACTTATTGGATAATGTTATTTGTGCATAAAAATATTAATTTTAAAATTTTAATATTCCCCTCACTTATATTTGGGAATATTTACTGCATTGGCGAACTATGGATCGTTTTCTGCTCTCACTTCAAGTGTAATTCTATGTCTCGCAAAGATTTCTTGCATTTTTTTATAACATATTTAGCATCTAATCGTAATTGTTCTATTTCGATGTACCTTCTGCATTACAAGATAGTGTTTATTTTGATATTTGAAGATAATGTAGGTAAAGGATTTGATATTAAGGGTTCGTGTCGATTTATTCGATTTTGCATGCGCTCAAGAGCAATGGTTTTCAATGTCCTTGCCTATAACACGCCAGTAAACTGTTTCTGTAACCAGTCTTTTGCACTTTGTTATGTCTAGATGACTGGAATGTAGTTTCTGTAAGATTTCGTTTTGTAAAGTTCACGTTGTTACGGTGCTTTTTTAGTACAAGTTCTTTATGACATGTTAACTCGTGCTTGTCCTTGTAAAACGCATTGATTAATTAATTCAGATTTAGCTAATTTTAGACGGCTAATTTTATATATCATGTATTGGTTTCTTCTACCATCTGCAATTAGTTGGAAGAATTCGGAAGGCGAATTGTTTTCTGGTGCAGCCACCAATAGTCCTTTTTGTTTGATAAATTCAAACTGCCGCATGCTGTGACGTTAGCGCCGGCCGAAATCCGTATTTCTGCGCATTGTAATGCGTTCGAATTTGGTCGCCGCTAAAACATCTCCACAATCAGGAAAAGCACCTCAAAGGCGCGAGGACGAAGATAACGCTATTAAACTGTCGCTCTGCGCGAAACCACGAGCAGTCGTCTTTCAGCGCATTTCTGCCCGAACTCCAGCATAGATAAGGAGGATTGGTAACGTATAAAACAGGTAACGCACGCTGTTAGAGGATCTTGCGTCCGCCGTCACTGACCAGCTTTTTGCTCTAGGCCCTCCTAGGCCTAGACCCTGAACCTGCCCGAGACACTTGATTCCTGCTACCAATATTTCCTATAAACGACCCACTGCCCAGTAAAACTCACGTGGCATACTGACGAAGTACCTGGGGGTTTTATTCCTTCCTGAAGCCGCTTTCCCTTAAAGTGCATGTGGCATACTGACTAAGTACCTGGTGCTTTAAAACCTCCCTGAAGCCGTTTTCCGAAATAAGCCGCAAGAATCAATGCGAAAGCATTTAAATTCATTAAGAACTTAACTCGTTTATGAGGATGCTATTGCCGAAATTCAAACAACCGACCGGGCTCTTAAAGCGCGAGGCCCCAGATCTTAACAGTACTGGTAAGAACTCAGAAAGTATTTAAAGGCTTTAAGGGCTTAACTCGCTTATGAGGACGCAATTTGGGCGAACTCCCAGTAAACCGGCTATATCTTTAAATCAAGCCGCCCCAGGTATAATTAAGTACTTGCAAAAGTTGGGAGCTTCACTCACCTGTGGGGATGCTACTTGCGTACCTTCTAAAACCGTCTACAGTGCCCTGTTGTCGAAATATAAGCTCTTTGAAGCATATTTGATACGTAAACTTTGTTTGAGGCACTGGCACGTAAAGTAATTGGATTCACTGTTATTTCACTTGTTAAACGATTTCGGGGCACTGCAGTATAGTTTTAACAAGGCGGGCCTATGCCGTACATACAAACACAGCATCCTTGAATAAACAAATTTCTAACCCTTTTTACCACACGAATGAATCCTAAACAAAATTGACATAATTATTCTCGTGTTTCCAGCTTTGACCGTCAGAGAACGCCACCAATCACGGCTCTCGTATAGTAGTTCCGAAGCAAAGTGGATTGCCCAGCTAAGCAGGTCTTCGCTATTTCGTGGGCCGTCCAGTCCCGTCCCGTCCCATCCCGTCCCCTTCCATCCCACCCCATCCCTTTCCGTCCTGTCCCGTTGCGTTCCTTTCCGTCCCCTCCTCTTCAATCCCATCCCATCCCTTTCCGTCCCGCCCCGTCCCGTCTCATCCCGTCCCGTCCTCTCCCCTTCCCTTTCCTTTCCTTTCCGTTCCGTCCCGTCCCCTCCCCTTCCATCTTCTATCTCATCCCTTTGGGTCCCGTCCCATCTCTTTCCGTTCCGTCCCGTCTCGTCCAGTCCCGTCCCGTCTCGTCCAGTCCCGTCCCTTCCCGTCCAGTCCAATCCCGTCCCTTCTTTTTTAAGTAAAAATAGGGTAAGATACGGCTTTAACCAAAATTTCGCAGTTATTTTAAGTGTCGAAATAAATCAAATTCAACTCGAATTTGCATTAGCACAATAACCGTTAAATATATTTTTAAAGTAATTTACCATAAGTAGCACGTCGGGTAGTATACAAAGACTTGATAACGGCGGCATATTTGCCGTTCCAAAAATCGTGTGTATAGGAATTTACCAGACATTCACAATATAGCAGAATGTGCTTAAATTTGTAATGTATTGTGAAAGGTGTGCTTCATTCCGGAAAGGTACCTAGCCATAAACCTCTGATCTTATTTAACCCTAACTAAAAATTACGCAGAACAAACTTAAATCTATGGATTAAAATTGTTCGCATTTGTAAATTCCAAATATCTCCAGTTCTATTTTGCATCCCACTTCAATGGTGTCTCAAAATTTACCAATCCCAGCTTAAGTAGATAACATTTTGGATTTTACGTACTTGTCCTCTAAGTATTTGAAGAGTGCACTTCGTTTTCGTTGTGAGATACTTATAAAATTTTTGTATTTTGAAAAATGGGAGTGTTTCCGAAAATTTATTATTTTATTATTTATTATTACGTTTTTGATAAACTTAGTGCCTGTGAAAAAAAAAAAAATTTTGGCGATGTGATAAAAAAAATGGGTGTAAAAGTCGTATCCATACATAGGATGGCATAATTGTCGAGGAAATACATCATCATTCTTATGATAGTAACGCAGCAAAGGGGGAGGCAGACGTAGTTCGTGGTTGAAAATCCGTGCTGGCGAAACATGGAGCAAACGTCTCAAATTATTAATTCAAGTTGTGGAAATTTATCTCAAGCTGCCCAAGCAGCTCCAATCAAAAATCGGGCTTTTAAGAAAATGATTCGTAGGAAGAGAAAAGAAATTAATGCTGCACCTCCAGCTCCGTTGCGAATCGAAAACCTAATAATTCCAGAAGAATTAAAAACGTATACGGCAAATGAATTTGCGGAGAATTTTCTAATAGCTAATAGCGGATCAGGCGTGGAAAGAATTTTATTATTTGGTCGGGAAAGAAACTTTCATGGCATCAGTAATTTTTAATATTTCTTTACAGCGTTTTTCATTGTCAATTAAAGTCAAGTGGTTGTTGGTGTTGATGTGACAGACTTATATAGTTGCACACCTAAATAGAAAATTATATTAATGGAAAAAATCCTCACAGAAAAGTAGGGAAAAGCGGGAGGATTGGGACGGGTTTGGTTTAAGACACTTTCAAATTTCCCTCTTTAAATATGTCTGTAAGTAACTACACTTTTTTACTAGATGACGCCTAACTTTAGAGTTATAATTCAATACAAATCTGCAGTCAGTTGTTACTAGTTATTGCAGTAGAAGGTAAATATATTTATTGCTATATTTTCGTAAATTTTTGCCTTAGCACATTCTTTTTAATATAACATAACCCAACAAGATTGTGAAAAATTTAATAAGCTTGCAGTATTGTGTAATTTAGTGGTTATTTATCGCCAGTTTTGGTTACCTAAAAAACTAAGCTCATTTTTTTGTAATACTGATTTATGAAATGTGTAGACAGCAAAAATGGTTGGACCTCCACACATAAGGTTTGAGACAGAGTCCCAGATTCCCTCTATGCCCATGCTTATCTAAAATCAAGAAGACTAGTCTAAGATGTAGGATATTTCAGGACTTCAATAATTATCATGCCTCATAAATATAAGAACAAAGAAAATAGAGAAAGTTTATCCCAGAATCTAATCGATTTTAAAAATTATTTCAATGGAGCTGTTGACAACTCGATGCTAAGACAACCCGGAAAATCTATACAAATATACGACATTCCTGAACTTTCTAAATATGCGATGGAAACGGCATTTACTCCGTCAAATATTGTAAATAGTTTTAGACATACTGGCATTTATCCATTTAATCAAAATACTTTTACGGAGAACGAGTTTTTGGGTGCATATGTTACAGACCAGGTTCCACCAGAACAGCAGCCCGGACCATGTACTACGGCACCAGCAGAAACCGTTTTTGATAGAACTATTAACTCCTGAAAAAAAGTCCTTTCCAAACGCTTCACGAAAACCTGGAAAGTCGAGGGTAATAACGGAGACACCCGAAAAAATGAAGTAGAGGAACAACTTTGTAGAAAAAAGGGGTAGAGAAAAATAAGTGTCTTCCTCTGAATACGAAAACATTGATAAATAAACAATTTGCAAATATAGTAGCTCTGGTTGAGAATTCAGTAGTGATGAAGGCAATTCTACTAAAATAGACATTCATGATAAAACTTGTAACAAAGGGGATTACAATTTAGTGAAACTAAAGGTAGAAGGCAAAAAGTAAAACTTTGTACATTATATTGGAAAGCTGTTGGAGGGCTGCACTTTGAAATTTCCTCCTTTAAAGTGAAATACCTTCGTAAAAGCGTAAAAAGCAATGAATTCTATTTCTCCAACGAAGAAGAGTTACAAGAGTCAAAAAGCAAGGGATCGAGTAAAAGGACCAATAAATATTTGCATTTTAAAGAGAATTTGACAATGTACGAAAATTTACGTAAAATTGTATTCATGTACCAAACCTGTCAATCGTTTGGTCCAAACGTCCCTATCGTAGGGGGGTTTGACACTGTGTTATTTTTTTAAGACATGTATAAAATAAACTGTTTAGTTTTTTAAAAATAAAGTTTTTATTTGTGCTTTATAGTTGTGTTTTTTTCATCTTGTTGAGTTTTAAAAAGTTTTCAAGTATTACAACCAATAAAAATATGCCCCCCATAAAAATCGTCACAGTCCTCCCGCCTTTCCCCTAATGTTAGTTCTGGAAAACGATTACTATTTATACAGGGTGTGATAAACTTATCTTCATTAATATAGTAGACCATATAGTATGATCAAAAATTGTTTTCATCTAGTATGACCATGAAATAGTTCCTGATTTATGAATGCAGCTATAACTCACTTAAAATTAAGATATCAAGTTTGACATTTAAGTATCAATGTAGTTGCATTCAAAAATTTGGAACTATTCCATAGCCATACTAGATAAAAAACAATTTTGATCACACTTAGTTATTTATGGGACTTATTTGCATTGACACACGCGTGCTGTACATAATTTTATCCAAAACCTTCACAATTTCGTTAAAGACCATTTTTTTTTACAATTTTGACATTTCTACTGCAATGCGAAAACCAGTTCAGCTTGTGTGTAGGCATTAATTCCGATTGCCTTAGAAACCGTTTCTGTTTGAAAACAGACAGTATAAAAATTATAATTGGAATGGACGAAATTATTTGTGTTCCACCAGAAATTAAAGAAGAAGCCAAACTTGCCTGTTTGAATTTGTTGCCGAAGAAATGAAAGGGCGTCTACGAAAGGGAAGTGCAGCATTTGAAAGCATGGAAACAAGAAAAAAGTATGTCTAGTATCAACGAAGATGTAATGTTAGCTTAATTTCTAAATCTTCGAAAAAAATGGGCCAGCTCGTTCATGTGGACGAAGTATTTCATGCTGAAATCAACTTAGAAGGTTCACAATAATGTGGAAATATCGAAATATGGAAAACTGATAGTCTACCTGAAAAGCGAGTCAAAGACATACAAACCAAAGAAGGCCAGGGTTTTGGACAAGGAGCAGATCGAACAATTCTGATTAAACGCAACAGACAGTCAACATTTAATGACAAAGCTACTTATTTCCTAAAAGTCCACTATTTCTAATTAAAAATTTAAATTTTCATGAATGAATTATGCTTTATATACTTATATCAAATTTGCTAGCCACATCTAATATATTGTTGAGTTATGCGTATTTTTTATACGAATTTTGCATTTGTTTTTTAGATTGCGCTAGTGATGGGAATTTCTGGAGCCTGTCGGCGTCAAGAGCTAGTCAACATGAGAATTGACGACATTCAGGATAGGGGATCTTACTTGTTTGTTTCGATACTAGATATTGAAACTAATAAATCACGCAGTTTCGCAATCATTGAAGAATGATCTCACGTTAACGCCGTCGAGCTTTGTAAAAAGTATCGTCTGTTAAAAAAAACTCATTCGTAGCATGCCATGATTAAATTGAAGTTTGCTGTAACTTGATACATATCCACTGAAGCAGATGAACTACCCATAAGTCAGAGAGAACTAAATTACATCTTGATCTTGAACTATTTTCCTAAAAATATGCAAATCACTTAATAAAAACAATTTCTATTGACTGTTATGATTAATACACTCATTGCAGTGTAAACTTTTGCCTGTCACAGTGAAAATTTTGTCATAAACAAAATGCAATCTGACATTCACCTACAGACTTAAATTAACACTTGACTAGATTTTCTACCTTTCTTTCCAAAGCCTGCCCTAAATGAGTTTCTTTTGGAACACACGTTATAGTATATCTTTGCGACCTGCACATGTTTCGCATCGTAAGTTTTTTTTTAACTATAAGGATAAAAAGTACACAGTGCAGCCTGTTGGCAGCAATACTTTATCAAAAATATCCTCAAAAGTCGCTCATATTTGAATCTGCGAGACCCACAATCCTTTATCGGTCATTCTTTAAAACGTTCTTCAGCCAAGCTTTTAGTGACTGGCGACATCACGGCACTCAAACGCAGTGGCCGAAGGATACATGAAGATTCGGTCTATGAGAAAATTAACATTCCAAAGAAGATTCAAGGAGGACAATGACTGACTGTCAGGATCCACTGATGTTAATGTTGAAAGTTCAAATGTAGCTTGTAACCTCACTGCTGGAACAGGCGCAAATAAAACTCTCAATTTAGCTGATCCACAAAGTGATAAATCTTTCTCCATTAATTTTAACATTAACATTAATATCAGTAACTATTGTTTTTATTTAAAACTTCTGATTTTTTTTAGCGATTTATACTAGTGATGAACGAAAACTATCGAATAGTTCGACAGTCACCGATTTATTCGAATTATTCGATAGGTAAAACTAATGAATGGCTTTATTCACTCGTCATTTGTGCTATCGAGAAACAACCGAAATGGCAAATGAGCGAACGCAACGAATGAATACACGAACCGGTTTTCGCCGATTCACCCATACATGTCTATTCTAAAACAGATGGAGCGCACCGCTAAAGCGAATTAGATATCCTTTAAACTAACCTAGTATTCAGGAACTCTAAAGCAAATTAGACGTTGGATCTACACTTATTGCACATATCGTAACTAGTGTTATCAGTTATTATTTTATTATTATGCACCTTTAAAGGTATTCTAAATTCTAAAGCGAATATGATATTCGAATTTCGAATAAATGTATTCAATACCTAGAAGCATTCATTTAATAAGTAGTATTCTTAAGCAAATGGCGCGTATAGGGAAAACGAATAAAAATATTCGAATAAATTCCTTCGATAGTTGGTGTAATTTCTAGTCAATTAGTAAGCATTTGATAGTAAAAATCATTCGATAGTGCCCATCACTAATTTATACCTATGTCATTAGTAAGTTACGAATTATAACCCACATGTGAGTTATGAATTATAACTCACGTGTGAGCTATGGGCTATCTAGTTCAACTAAAATCACCATAGTTATGCAACTATTATAATGAGGTGCTGGATAAAGAAACTAATAATGATTGTAAATTATTATGAGTTACAGCAGCCTACTGTATAATATTTTTATTGAATCAAATAACACATACGTTAAAACATTTTTTATGTATACTACAACTAATACTTAAATAAAGTATGATCGATCAAAAATTAATCTCATCTAGTATGGCTGTGAGAGAACAAATTGCTGCCTTTAAAACTGGCTCCAATATATTTTATTTTTAGGTTAGATTTAAAATGAAGTATCTGTTCAACCGTTGCAAGCTTATTTGTTGGACAATTACATTACTTTTACGTGCAAATTCATTTACTTCAATATAATATTGTAATAAGATGGATAAAAAGAACTTTTTTTCTATAGCACATGTTAAAGTGCGCTTTTATCAACTCAAAACAAAAGGTCAAGTTTTACTTTAACAGCAAGGGTAGATAAAAGTAGCACTTTAACATCAAGGATAGATAAAGTAATTTAATTTTCTAACTTTTGTTTAAATTAAATATGACAGCTTCGTATTATCACATATAATCTCATAAGAGCATTAATTCTTTCTGGAAATTTTTTTGAGTGCGTTCCAACAACGTCGTATTAATTTGCCCGAGCGGGACGCGAGGGCAAATTAGGACGTTGTTGAAATCACGAAAAATAATTTCCGGATTGAATTAATGCTCGAATGGAGATTCGGTAAGAAAATCGTAACGACACAAACCCTAAAAAGAAGTAATGTCTACCTACAAAAAATTTCCAAGAAATTTTGTTGTTGTCTTGGATACGGCTCGTGAACTAATTTTTCTATTGGTCATTAATGAGTGTCGTACGATTTTCGTAGCAATCCAATCTAGCTACTGACATTTTGAAATGTGATTGACTGTCATTATTTTATTTTGAAATTGTCAAAGTTCTTGCTATAGAAAAAAATATTGTATTATACACGACGATAAAGTTATTTCTATCCACTATTGAATCATTAATGTCTCGACGTTAAACGATTCACTCGTGGATAAAATTTAACTTTATCGTCTTGTATAATAAATTACTATTAATAATAAAATTTGACAGTTTGAATTAAATATAAGATGTAGGCCAATTTTAAAGGCGTTGTTGGTAGTTTGAATTAAATATAAGATGTAGGCCAATTTTAAAGGCGTTGTTGGTTTGCACTTCCACAGCCATACTAGATGAGATTAATTTTTGATCATGCGGCGATCGACGTGTGAATTGCAGCTTTCATTTGTTATCCAATTAAACAATCACTGCCTAATTATCAAAAATCACCTTTGTCGGGATGCGAGGGGAAAAACAATCCCTCAGCTTTTTCCTTCAAGACTATTTTAAATGCTTTTGCAGCATGTTCCTTCAGGATTCAAAATCTCAAGATGCAATCACTGTAAGCATGTTGTATGTTTGAGATCTTGATTCCTGAACGAATATGCAGCAAAGGCATTTAGTATTTGCTAGGTTTTGTTTGCGCGAGGTTTTTAAGCGAGCGCCGATGAAACATGACTGGTGAGCGGTGCTATTTGCGTCCTCTCTTGGCGTGGGCTGGAACCATGTTGCGGTGTAGATCCGAGTTGCATATAAGCATGCATTACCGGCCTAGGGCAATGGCAAGAAATGATGCCCTGTTATTGTTTAACCGCTGCTGACCTTGTGCTGTATTAGGTTTAGTTTCGTGATTTTATACCCAGCTGTAGACCATGTTCAGTATTAGACTGTGTTACATAATTTGCATTGCAATAGCTCATGGATTTATTTTAGTAAGCAATTATTGTACTCGTTACGTCCATCCATTTGCTTGCAGCAATATCGAAATAATAAGAATTAGAGAATGTAGATACATATCACAGTTTATCTTAAACTTGTAGAATTTATAGAGGCCTGTGTTACGAAATGATTTTAAGCTTGTCTTGCAGTTTTTAAATAACATATTTAAAAAGGCACTATTTGAAAGTCAAATCAAGTTATTTTTAATTTTGTCATAACTATAATTGTATAGTTTGGTAGTCTTCTTATATCTCGAATTTCAAGTTACGATTTTCTGTAATTTACAATTCTAATTGGATAGGGATTACCAGACGGTGTGAAAAGAGTGTATGCATAATTCTATCTTCGAATTGAAAGTTAACATTGTCACCAACAAAAAATACCAAAAGTAACTAAGCTGCAAAGTCGTTTTTGGCAATTATTAATTCTCTTTCTGTTATGCATGTATGTAATACTTCTATATGGCGTGTTCCTATTCAAGCGCTGTATGCTAGCGTTCACGAAAGATGTGCGAATGGGTGCAAGTTCCTGCCTTTCATAAATGATTAAAATAAAGAGGTTAAGGAAATTTTGTAAATTAACTCGTAGTATATTATAATAAAAGTTATTATTGAGAAAATATTGAAAATGGATGCCGCCATTAAAATAATAGATTTTTTATCTTCCTTGTTATTAGATTATGTGTTACTTTAAACTTTACCTAAAATTCTGAAAATAAAAACGAACTAAATAATGGTTTAATTTTCATAGGCATATTGATAGAATGATAAACATTGTATCTATTTGGAAATAAGTAAAAAAATGTATAATGATTATTTTGATAATAAATTTTGATATAGGATATAGAATAATAAAAATACTACCTTAATAACGAAGATTTATTTTATAAACAGAGGACAATTAAAGTTAAATATCAATAACTCTTTTTTTATTTCAAATATATATTTACTGATTTTTAAATAAAATTAGTTTACAATATTTTTGACGGATATAGTCATCCTTCTCTGAAACTTGTTTTGCTTCTTAGTAAAGACGAATCTTAAAATTCAAATCAATTATAATTTTAGTCAATTGTATTTTATGGTTGTCCAAAAGCTCCATAGATTTAGTGTGCTCATCCATTTCATCCATGTCAAGAGGAACTCCTAATCGTACTAATATTTTATTACATAAAAACTTTGTAATATTAGAATGCAACAAATTGTTGTAGTATTGTCGTATAATTTTATCTGCTGAAGCAAAAATTTTAACAACGTGTATGGATGGATTTAATAAGGGTCCTCTATTTTTTAAATTAATTTAAAAAGGCATCTCTTGCTTACTAGTTGAATGATTTTGACATATATAACAGTTCACTTTTTTTAAAACCTTTGAAACCACAAAACCACTTATATATTGTACTATATCATCAACTAAGGGAGATAACTGCCACAAAGTGTGTATGTAGTTGTGGTCTTGTAGTATATGTTAATTTTCTTCTGCATCTTCTTCAGCCAAATCATGAACTAAAAAGATTTTTTGCCAACTGACATGTAAAATATCTATACCATCAAACAGAGTGTTTTTATCTTCAAATTCTTTTAACTCATGTCTTATAAGCAATCTTTTGTAAGCTGATTGGAACTGCAGCTCATTGGGATTATTATTAAATCCCCCTCTAAACCTAATTCCAGAAAAAATTTCTCTAAATAATCCTGCGACAATTTAAATGAAAGCAAATACTTTAGACTGAAGTTTTGCAAATCAGTAAATAAACAAAAAATATTACGTAAATTTATTACGTAACCCAAAAATCCTGTTTTGCGATTAGATTGTAATATTGGGCAATTTTTATCATCTTTAATTTGAGTTATATAATTCTCAGCCAGTTACATTGTATGGGACAGATCCTCTATTGTCTAAAAGTGCTTACCTTGCAATTTTGTAGGAACAAGTAGGCTATTGTTTAAACTTTCTGACTTTGTAACCTTAACGCTCTCAGCTTTTTAGAATACATGTTAGATGTAAGAAATTGTCTGACTGTGTCTTTGAGATCCAACCTGTAGCATTGCCGTTGTGTGTTTTTTAAAAAGTCGTTTCGACTGTCTTTTTATTTAACTTAAAAACGCACCTTTGGATTTCAATCTTTGATTGTTCATCGACTCTACCATTCCATCCCGGATCTTCTGGACGCCTTCAGGGACAAACATTGACCGTACGAAGAGCCGTTCCTCCGATTTCAACTTCTGCAGTCAACCAGTCGTTGACCTGGCAAATTTGGTTATTGTAACCACTTGGTCATTGAGACCACCTGATCATTGGGATCAGCACGTCCAATTGAGGACAACAGGACTGCAACACGAGTCCATGACGCAGCAAAGTAGTCAATTTTGAAGACACCATGACCTAGCAGTCAAGCAGTCCGTTGGTCATCGCACAATGTAAGTGCATTTTTTTAATAAATTCAAGTGAATTAATTTTGTATGCTTCAAAGTAAGCAAATAATAGCGCATCAAAGGAATGCAATAATAATTGTCAAATTGAAAATAAATTTGCATGCTTCAAAGTAAAAGCAAATAATAATTTTAAATGCATCAGAGTAATGCAAAGTAATAATTTTTCAAGTGAAACGGATGTCCGAAGAATTTTGTTTGATGGCAGTGGCCTGCGCTATTATAGTAAAACAAAAATACAAAAAAAATAAAAGTCGTCGTAAAAAATGGTGTTAAGGATTGGCTTTTAAAACGGGAACAATTCTCTCATACAAACCTACTGGAAGAGTTAAGACTGGAACCTGATGATTGGCGAAATTACCCCAGAATGGACGAGAATACGTATATAGAACTTCTGGAATTAGTTACACCTTTAATAAAATACGCAGATACCAATATGAGAGCTGCAATTACACCACATGAAAGGCTGACGGCAACGCTTCGATTTTTGGCTACAGGGCGCAATTAGCAAGTTTTAAAATTTTCAACCATAATATATCCACAAGTCTTGGGTAAAATAATTCCCGAAACTTGTAATGCTATCTACCAAGTCCTACAAGAAAAACACATGAAGTTAAGAAAAACAAAAATTTATTTTATTGCAACGTTACACTGAACAGTAGGTACATTAAAAAAAGTGACAAACCAGTACATCGAAAAATCTGTATACCGGGTGTCCATTCTCAAAGTCGAACATAGGCAATTAACATTAGTGCATTCACTCGTTCTTCATTTAAATAATTCATATTTCTGTAGATAATTTTAAGAGACGTTGACAGAAAATACCTGATTTACGCCAACTAGTTACCAATTTTTTTGACAAATGCTATCGAACTTGAAAAGCAAGGTATGGCATATTAAAAAATTCCCAAGTTTTAAATTAGTATTTTAAAATGAAAACCGCATCTTGAATATTATTATTAGTATTGTTAGAGTAAATAAACTTCACTTGACTCTTGTCTATGTCATGTGTCGCCATCTACTAAACTTACCAATATATGTTTAGGTTGGCTATCTGTGTGTAACCGTTCGATGCTAGATCCTTAGCAGTTCCTTGTACGACTCTTTAATGTTCACGTCGGTCTTACAATAAATATTGTATTTGTTAATTAGTCGTTCGAGTTTTATTACCGAAACCCATTTACCATCTCAGGTTATGAGCTCGGCTACGTGTTGAAGTTACGTTCGGGTTCGATTATCGGTAATAACGTGTCAAATCGGCACTCAGATACGGGAACTGTGAAGACAAAGGAAAAATGGCCGATTCAGTGCAATACGCGGACGATAGCCATCGCGCCGCGGCAAGCATTCGAAAGCTAGCAAGTGATGATCAGTGGGAAACGTGGAAATGGCAAATTGAACTATGCTTAAAAGAACAGTGTCTTTATTCGATCGTTGATGGCACGCGAGTTTGTCCGGCTGAGCCACAGGCCGATGCGGAACCGTCGGATGCGTACCGACGCTGGCAACGGGACAATGCGCGTGCAGCTCGGATAATCGGTACGACGCTTGACGAAGAAGCCGCCGTTCACGTTCGCAAGAAAACTAACGCAAAGGACATTTGGGAGACGTTGGTGTCAGTGTATGAACAGTCATCTTTGCAGAGATTATACACGTTATTCGACAATTTCTTTGAGATGACGAAAGATGACGCGACTTCAGTTACAAAGCACACGTCTCGGTTAGCAAATGTGTTCGATGACATTCTCGATGAATTACAAAAGGGTAATCCGAATGCCGAACTTCCGTTATCGTTGCTTCACCATCGTATTTTCAAAACGCTCGGTCCGGAATACCAATATTATCGTTCGACTTGGTATCGCGTTCCGCTAGTGGAGCAAACGACGAAGCTCCTTATCGAAAATTTGCGTTCGATTGAGAACTCTGTTGCGTCACATGGGATATCGCAGATGTCTGGCGCCTTCTACGCAAAATCGAAATTCGACCCACAGAAAAAGCAAAACAAATCGTCCCAAGATTCGTCCTCGATAGACCAGAAGAAAGAAAAACGTAAGTGTTTATACTGCAAGAAATTCGGGAATATCATCGCGAATTGTCTGAAACGCGTGGTCGCAGAGCAGAAAGCTGCCGCAACCGGCAACTCAAACAGCAGTTCCGAAGCCAATTCGAAAAAGAACAGCAAAGCAGGTACATTTCTCGCTACTGGCAGTCAACGCAGACTCCGTCACCGCTGATTCTTGGATTTCGGACTCCGGTACGACGCATCATATGTCGGCGAACAAACAACAAAAAGTATACAGACCCAGAATTTTTAATTAATAGGGATTTCAAAAAAAAAGTCTAGTAATAAAAATAAATTAAAAATTTAAAATAAAAAAAATTAAATCAACATTAAAGAAAACTTTACTTAAATATTAATTTTAAATGTAATAATATTTAAACAAATTCTTGATATAAAGATATGAAAAGCAAGTCGCGTCCAAACAGCTGGCAATGAGTATATTCTTGCTTATGGATCTGGTAGGATTGACGTCGAGATGCGCATAGGTGATAGGTGGTCACCTGGGTCTATGAATGACGTCTGGTACGTACCTGAGGCTCGCCATCAACTTTTCTCCATTCGACAGGCTGTCAAACATGGAAATGACATTGTGTTCGACTCCGATGGTGTGAAAATTCGATGTGATGGTACACTCGTCGCGACCGGTAGACTTCTCGGTCCCGTGTACGTTATGAATATGCGCGTTCGTGTTCCGGACTCACACGTGGAGGCTAACCTAGCCTCAACCCAAGAAGTACTACAAGGATGGCACGAACGATTAGGCCATCAAGATAAACGTCATGTGCGCCATGTGTTATCCCGTGTGGGTATATCGGTCAAGTGTTCGGACGCCGCGTCGTTTTGTGATGGTTGCGTCCGCGGTAAATCACATCGCAAACCGTTCCATCCGCGTCGAGATCGTCCGCAGAGCGTTTAAAGCTGACTTTTCTCGTTACGTTCGCATATTTTTCATGAAAGAAAAATCGGAAGTGGCTACGCACTTGGAAACGTGTTTGAATGAGTGCGATACCGCAGGACATAAAGTGAAAACTTTTCGTTCGGACTGCGGTACTGAATTCACCTGTGCTGCCGTGATGACATCGCTACAAAAGCGCGGCATCGAGTTTCGATCATCGTGTCCATATACGCTTGAACAAAACGGCGTCGCGGAACAATCAAACCGACACGTTGCTGAATTGGCTCGTTCGATGCTTTCGGTCAGTGAGCTGTCAAAATCATTTTGGTCTCATGCGTGTGATACGGTAGTATTTCTGATCAACCGCACAGGCAAGTCAAGTATTCCGGGTTAAGCGCCGTTCGAATTGTGGACTAGCAAAACATTTGACAGTTTTGATTACCTGCGGATTTTTGGATCAGAGTGTTACGTAAACATTCCAAAACAGTTTCGTTCCAAGTTCGATGACAAGGCAGTCCTAGGTCACTTCGTAGGTTATGTGAACGACAAAGACGGATACAAGGCATGGGTTCCGTCCAAGCAACGAATTATGAAGTCGCGCGATGTTGACTTCCGTCCAGAGAAACTATGCACGACACAAGACACGGTCTACCTTGAATTCCAAAACCAGGGTGGAGAGGATAATGAAGGCGGGGAAGCTCACAACAGCGCTGAAGATATTGAGGCTGAGGAGGAATCTGATGGCCCTCAGGAGACCAGCGCTTTGGACTCTTATGGCACCGCCGACGATTCATCCAGAGAAGATGAAATCCAGGTCCATGTTCGCCGTCCCGGTCGCGCAGTTCGTCCACCTGGAAGATTTGATGACTACGAAGTGGGTTATCAAGCTCATCGCTCCTAGGCGAACAGTGCTCTGGCATGTTTGACAGAAGCTGTTCTCGAAGAACTGGAACCAACCAACTTCAGTGACGCCATGAAGAGTCGCTGTTCGGAAAAGTGGTTGAACGCGATGAAAGAAGAAATGAACGCTTTCGACGAAAATGACACGTGGGACCTGGTACCGTTGCCTCCGGGTAAGCGCGCTATCGATAATCGTTGGATACTTCGTGTGAAATACAAATCCGACGGTTTGATCGATCGATATCGTGCTCGGTTAGTTGTTCGCGGCATGTTCCAACGCGCGGGACTTGATTACGACGAAACTTTTAGTCCGGTTGCTCGTTATGACGCGATTCGAGCCCTCATCGCGACTGCAGCTGAAGAAAAACTCGTCCTTGGCCAATTCGATGTGAGAACTGCGTTCTTATACGGTGACATCGATGCCGAGATCTACCTGACTCAACCACAAGGGTTCGACGATGGGTCCGGTCGTGTCTGTCGTCTGAAGAAATCGTTGTATGGCCTCAAGCAGTCACACCGTTGCTGGAACAACAAGTTTCATTCGTTCATGGAGAAAAATGGATTCACACGGTCAACGGGAGATCCCTGTATCTACATTCGACAAAACGGAGCAAAGAAATTGCTTGTCGCAATCTATGTCGATGATGGTCTTATCGCAGGGTCGACGCAAGGCACAATCGACTCGTTCTTAGGATTGCTGACTTCAGAGTTTAAAATCACGATAGGTTCTCTCGACTCGTTTCTGGGAATGCAAATCGAGCAACGTGAATCTGGATTCTTTGTGTCACAGCGAGCATACGTTGGCGTTGGTAAGATTCTGCAACGTTTCGGCATGGCTGATTGCAATTCGTTAAAGACACCTGCTGACACTCAACAAATGGAGAAATCGTCTGATGGTGCTCTTGACACTTCCATCCCGTATCGTTCAGCAGTGGGCTCTTTATTGTATTTGGCCTGCGCTTCTCGTCCAGACTTGGCATATTTGTCTCAAAGGTTGCTCGATCCATGGCCGAATCTACTGCATCCGATTGGGTCTCCGTTAAACGCATCTTCAGGTACCTGCGCGGTACCTCTGATTTAGGTCTCCTCTACACTTCGACAGGTGATGGACTACATGCGTATTCTGACGCAGATTTTGCAGGAGATGCTAAAACACGTCTCGCTAATCAATGGTACAGCTGTATCATGGACTTCGCAGTTGCAGAAATCGGTTTCTGATTCGACCACTGAGGCCGAATTCGTTGCTGCAAGCGAAGGTGCAAAAGAACTAGTATAGCTTAAGAGATTGTTGTCTGAAATTAGTAGACTCAAAGGTATACCTGTTCTATTCGTCGATAATGCAAGTACAATCAAACTGGTAAAGAACCACGAATTCCACAAAATATCTAAACACATCGAAGTTCGTTATTACTTTCTTCGGGAACTCTATCAAAAGAGTGATATCAATGTTGAAATTGTGCGTTCTGAAGATCAGTTAGGAGATATGTTTACAAAACCTTGAAGTCCAATCAAGTTTAAAAATATGTGTTCCAAAATTGGACTTTGCATTTGATCTATGAATTTTGCTCGTTTGCGGTTATCATTTTTATTACATAATTAAACGAACTTACCTTAAGTGATGTTCGATTGTAATTATAGTATATGCTTTACCCTCAATGATCACTCAGTAGTACTCCTCTTTGCCGCTAGGCGCCGCCACAAGTTTAAAACCGGAAATCAAAACACCTCCTGTCATCCAATGCTGACTGATACTCATTCATTTCGAAGTCCTCACAACTTTATTGGGTGATTACTTAACCAAGTAATTCTTTGGGAAGGGGTGGGACCGATCATTGAGGGTAAAGCATATACTATAATTACAATCGAACATCACTTAAGGTAAGTTCGTTTAATTATGTAATTATAGTACTCTGCTTTACCCTCAATGATCACTCAGTAGCTGTTTAAAGCAAAGTTGTGATCTCCTGGCAACAGCCAAGTGTATTTTATTATGTAAATACCACACACGACAACTAAACATTAAATGTCAACAGATAGTTATAATGTAAACCTTACATAGGGATTAAATTAAAATATTTTTACTCTATGAATCTTCTAAATTACAAACAGCCCTAGCAAAGTTTGCCTTAACTGAAATAGGTCTATTGTAATATTTAGCGAAAACTTTTGATTGCTCGCCCCAACCTGCAGTTTTCCTAATTAATTCTACACTAACCCCTCGTACTTTTGCTGATGACGTAGCTGCATGACGAGTGCTGTGAGCCGTGAACGTATTCTCATCCAATCCACTGGCATGCAGTACACCCTTTATCCATCGACTAATCGTTTGTGAGCTTGCAGACCGATGTGGTTTTTTAAAAGTTATGAGTAGCTTGGTACAATTCTTTCTAATGCTCCTTGTTCTTAATAAATAAACGTTTAATGTTTCCGCTGGGCAGATCTGCGGTTTCTCCCTGAACCAAGGAATGTTTAGAACAGGTTGGAATTTACCTGGTCCCGAGGTTTTTATTGCATCTGGAATCTTTATTTCAATTCCCTCTTCTGCAATAGTTATATTATTTGTATTTATTATCGACAGAGTCTGTACCCTGTGTGCAGTAACCAAGGCTAAGAGGGTGGCTAGTTTGAGGGTTAGTTTTTCTAGTACTAAATCTGTATTTGGGTACCAATTTTCTAACAGGTTTAGTACAATCTGGGGATCCCATGTTACCTGATATTTGGGTCTGGTAGGTTTCAAGCGGAAAAAACCCTTAAACATTCTCTTTATAAGGTCCTCTCTTCCTACCCATGGGCCCAAGATTAACGATAACACTGACCTGTATGAATTCAATGTTCCATACGAGGCTCCTGAATGGAAGCGCTCAGTTAAGAACTCAATAACCAGTTGAATTGTCCCCGCATACGGGGATAACCCCCTGTTGGAGCTGAACTGCCACCAAAGCTTTAGCCCCCCGTTATATTGGTTCAGAGTTCCTGGTGCTAGGGATGCCAAAATCACCTCTATTGAAGGTGCTGGTACTTTCCTCTTGAGGAATGCCTCGCCGATAGCAGCCCTACAGCCAGGGTAAGGCTCTTGTATAACGGGTGCGGAGTCCTGAAAGGTGATAACAATAAATCCTTTCGAGGATGCAGGATAATTGGCTCTTTTATTAACAGTGCCTTAAATAAGGGGAACCATGGCTGTGCCCTCCAGAGTGGTGCTACCACGATGCCTTGCGCTTTATCACAACAAATCTTTCGAATGGTTTTCAAAACCATTGAGAAAGGTGGAAAGGCATAGAAAAAACAATTACTCCATGATACTGTGAAGGCATCTATATTCTCTGCATCCGGGTCAGGCTGCCAAGCGACATACCTACTACATTTAGCATTGACTCTTGATGCAAACAAATCAATCTCTGGAGAACCAAAAGCAGCCACGATCCTACTAAAGACATCGTCTGCCAGCTCCCATTCTAACTCCGACCTACTACGTCTTGACTCTCTATCTGCCTCAGTGTTCTCACTAGATCGTATGTAAGATGCATACACCCAAATGCTTCTTACCTCACACCACTGCCATAGATCCCTAGCCAACTGATTTAACTTGGGAAACTGTACGCCCCCCCATTTATTTATATAAGAGATGGCAGTAGTGTTGTCTATCCTCAATAAAATCTCACAATTTGTGCAATCTTTAGCAAAACATTTTAAGCCAAGTAACGCTGTTAATAGCTCTAAATAATTAATGTGTTGCTCTTTCTCGATTTGGTTCCAAAACCCATGAGCCCTCTGGCCTCCACAAAAAATACCAAAACCTGTTGAAGACGCGTCTGTAAAAATTTCTAGCCTGAATTTAAACTGTCTAATTGGGTTTACAGAAACCTGTATATTTCTTAACCACCAATCGAAATCGGCTGCTAATTCTTGAGAGATAACCAAGTGGCTGTCAAAATCATTATTACACTGTTGCAATGCCAAAAACTTTTGCCTTTCAAATTTTTTCGAGTAAACCCAGCCAAAAGCAATTGCTGGACATGCTGCGGTTAACATACCAATGAGTTGTGCAAAAGTCCTGATTTTACAAGTTTTTCTATCCTTCATATTTTTTACTAAGGTAAAGATAGTTTCCCTCTTTTCTTCTGTAAGCCCAATTGACATGTCTACTGAATCGTACACGAACCCCAAAAATTTACATTTCTGTTGTGGAACCAACTTACTTTTTTCTCTATTTACCAAAAAACCTAATGAATGTAGCAACTCAATAGTTTTTGTCACATTAAACTGACACTCCCCTCTCGTCTGCCCAAAACAGATCAAATCGTCGATGTAAATAACTGAGGAAAGTCCTAATTCCCGCAAGGAAGCAACAACAGGTTTTAGTAATTTTGTAAATACAAGTGGAGCTGAACAAAGCCCAAAAGGCAAGGAATTAAATTGAAACAGTTGACTTTCAAATTCAAATCTCAGATACTTCTTATGAGAACTTTCGATAGGTACTAAAAAATAAGCATTCTCTAAGTCGATGGTTGCCATGAAACAGTTAGGAACAATTAAATTACTAACGGTTCTAAAGTCTTCCATCTTGAAATGTTCAGTCTCCAGAAATAAGTTTAGCTTCTTTAGATTCAAAATAAAACGTTTTGAGCCATTAGCTTTAGGAACCAGAAAGTATTTAGAAATAAATTGACCTACACAAGGTGTACATTTAGTCACTACTCCCAATTGCACTAGGCTATTAATAGCTAAGCGTAACTCAACTTTCTCGGTCTCTGACCACTTAGGCTCAATTGGAGCCTGGTGTTGAAACACCGACCTCTTAAATGGCAATCTATAACCCCCAATCCAGCTAAGGATCACTGGATCAGTGGTTATAGACCTCCATCTTTTGGCAAAAAATCTTAATCTACCTGCCAGAGGCAATGTGCTTACTTCTAGTAGTGCCGTTGCTTGGTTGGTGGTTGGTAGGCGTTTGTCTTCCTGGGCTTGCGGTACTGGTGCTGCAGATGTCCGCCCAGATGTGAGACCCTGGGAACGCGCCTGGACGGACCCTTCCAGTTTAAATTCTTTTTATTGTTGCCAACTGCCCCACCAACAGAACGAGGATTGGTCTGTATTCCTGATCCTGATGGCTTTAACTCTTTGCTTGACCGCTCCATTGCCTTTGCAGTTTTTAGCCTCTCCATGAAGTCTTCCCCAAATAGCCACTTATCAATTGGAGCCGTTTGGGCCACCTCCTTAACGTTCTTATTTAGATAATTAGAAACGATGGATCTCCGAGCCTCCGAGTCGGAATGGTGTACATCGCATAAGAGGCGACCAGCATCGCTCAGTAGTTCTAACAGCTGTGTCCTTCCTCCCCCTCCACCTTTCTCTTCGTTAATAAGCACTGTCATTGCCTTGCCTATGGCTGACAGACTGGCTCCTACCTGCTGCTGTTTATTCTGCAGCCTGGCATCTCTCTTAATGGAAGGTTCTGTCAGAATCTTTACAATTTCATCATTCAGCTTAGGTCCCTCTAAAACCAGACAATTTTTTGCTGGAGGATACTTAGAGATTAGATGCCCTCTGTTCTCGTCTGCTAGACCTGTTAACAGTATTTTTTCCCAACGGGTAGCAATGTGCTGCTGAAATTCCTCTCCCAAAGGTTTTGCTTTTGGGCCATCATCTCCCAGAACTAATAACAAGGATTCTTCCAGAACGTCTCCCTTGTCATCCGAATTGCTGGCGTTCTGGTCGGATGGAGTTCTTGCCAGCTGATTTTGATCTCCCTCTCGCTCGGAAACCTCGACTGGGTCTAAGGGGGACAAACAAGCAATATGTTTATTGGTACACCACTAACTGTGAATTTATTAGCAGAGGACATAATGCCCGTTTGCATGCACCTGTGCTAGCTTGACCTCTCTTTCCAAGAGAATAGGCTTAAAGCTCTGAGGGCTTTTCAAGGCATTTCTCACATAAACCAAACCACGCAAAATAAAACATCAGGCTACAACCACCTGTGCTGTTCTTTCCTTACCAAGGAAATACAGACTACAACCACTTGTGCTATTCTTTCCTTACTAAGGAAATACAATTAACTAAGGTTAGAATCGAGCGTACATACTTCCGAACCAACTCTGTTAACTGAATTGGATGGCCTCTAAAGGGTACTACCCTTTAAATCTCCACCTGTTGTCTGCTTAAAATTAGCAGCTGTACTTTCCAAGTACGGTGTATTACGTTCTTGCGTTCTACACGTGGTTAAAAATTTGAGGTTATGTCAAGGTCGGCGCTCGCCGAACGCACCATGTGCTTTGACATCTTTGTTTCTTTAAGAACTAAACACAGAAACAACGCTAAATTTAATTTACCTGGTATAGGGGTCGATGTGCGTCCCATCTGTATCGGCGAAAAATCTCGTGATCTCCGCGAACGCTTGCGAACGCCGCATGGCGACCTCGACCTGCTGCGTTGCGATGACTTGCGACGCTCTCTGCGTCTTTTTAATTTTTTCTTTATTTTCTTGATCTGCCTGTATAGGTCCATATCATCAGACTCGGTTTGGCTTGAGTCTGACATTTCCTCAACGGACCCGCGTTTAGCACAAAAGAAGACACTTGCGAACTGCCACGCACAAAGAAGAAGAATGAGTATCAGTCAGCATTGGATGACAGGAGGTGTTTTGATTTCCGGTTTTAAACTTGTGGCGGCGCCTAGCGGCAAAGAGGAGTACTACTGAGTGATCATTGAGGGTAAAGCAGAGTACTATAATTATAGTTAAAGTTTACGGGGAAGTGTTAGAGTAAATAAACTTCACTTGACTCTTGTCTAACTATGTCATGTGTCGCCATCTACTAAAGTTACCAATGTATGTTTAGGTTGGCTATCTATGTGTAACCGTTCGATTCTAGATCCTTAGCAGTTTCTTGTACGACTCTTACATGTTCACGTCGGTCTTACAATAAATATTGTATTTGTTAATTAGTCGTTTGAGTTTTATTATCGAAACCCATTTACCATCTCAGTGTCTCACTCTCACTCTCACTTTCTTACAATGCTCTGTCCTTTTTAATTTGGGGGAACAAAATCTTGGAATTGAATGGCGGTACCTTTATGTATTTAGTGACCTTAGATCTGGATACAGTGCCTTAAGGTTCGTTCGTTTGATCACACTTTTTACACTTCTTTTACGTCACTAGTGCAGTCAGTTCAAGAAAGAGACAGCTACATTACACTTCATTTTTTTGCATTTGAAACGAACAGTTTTGGTGTAGTCAAAAAGGATATATAAGAGAGTGAAAAGCAGCATAGGGAGACAAGGAGAATCGTGACTACAGAGCCTCTATGCGCGACTGACCAGTGCTGCCAACCCTCTGCCGCGATTTTACCCTAGACAATAATAAAATTTCCCCCATTTTTCATGGAAATTCCCCCAAAAAAGAAAACAACCCTTTATTATATATATAATATATTATTACGCATATAAACTTATAAAGATGTATTTAAATAAACTTTTACAGATCAGAAACTTAAAAACTAATCAGACCAAAAAAAAATCTTAAAACATATTGCTATATTCTATCGTGTGTTCCAAAAAAAAGTCATTTGCAGCATGCCATAATCAAATTGAAGTTTGCCGTAACTTGAGATATACCCATTGATGCAAATGAACTACCATAAGTCAGCGAGAAGTAAATTACATCTTGACCTTGAACTATTTTTCTAAAGATATACAAAACACTTAACAAAAACAATTTTTATTCACGTTATGATTATTACACTCGCAGTTGTTGTGTGAATGCCATGTTATTTTCCTTTTTGCTTGATACAATTAAACTTAATGCAGTGTAAACTTTTGCCTGTCACAGTGACAGATGTTTTCATAAACAAAATGCAATCTGACATTCGCCTACAGACTTAAATTAAGACATGACTAGATTTACTATCTTTCTTTCCAGGACCTACCATAAATGAGTTTTTTTTTTGGAGCACACGATATAATGCACGTAGTACATATTAGCACTTGGACAAATAATTATTTTAATTAAATAATTCAAACAAGCTATAATGCACATAGACCCAAATTCAGAACTTAAGACTCGAAGTTTTGGAGCAAGACCCTGAATTCCGGCTTTAGTCTTGGCCTTGTATGGTTTCATAAATTAAATTCACAACGTTTTCGTCTGACCGATCATTGGTTTTATGATCATACATATGAACGGTGAATTTTTTTATCATATCATCAGTAGGTTTAAATGTTACACACGTTAGGTCATCAACTTTTAAGAAATATCTAGTCATCATAATGCTTTGCATAATTTCAAGGGAAAGAGAGTTTCTCAAGTGACTCTTTATCACATTATAAATCGAAAACGCCCTTTCTACGGTGGCATTTGATATAGGTAGTGAAAGCAGTGACAAAGCCAGAGCCCCTATATTTTTAAATCTTGGGTTACCAGCACTGTCTTCATCATTATATACATCACACCAAAATTCAACCAGATCGTTTGTTTCGCGCCATACTTTGTTAGGAATATTTTCCCACTCTTGTTGGCACGAGTCCTCAGAAAAACGGTCGAATAACTTAACTATATTAACAATATTTGGTTTCTGCTGAGAAGTTGCAATTGCGGGAGAGAAAATATGAATATTTTCCAATATTGAAATATTGCTTGGTAGCCTTTTTTGGAGTTCTTTGCAGAATGTCACAATAAACTGCTTGCATCTTTCTCGTATAGATTTAATTTCCTCATATTTTACATTTTTTATCGATTCTTCAAATTCATAACCAAAATAAATGGAATCCGTATGCATAAGATAATTCTCAAAATCAAATTGCACTAAGTGAGAGTCTGTAATTTTTTCGAAATGAGCTGGAACAACAATTTTTTTTAACATACCCTTTAAAAGCAACATCAAATCTTGAAACAGTATAAAAGGAGACACATTTTCTCCCTGGAACAAGAGATTTGTTTTGCATATCACCTGTAACATTGATCTTAAAAATACTAAATACGCTTTATAAGCAGCGCATACCATAATGTCAATTATTTTTTGTGCTGTGTAACATTTGTCATCTCTGCTGGCTTTCTTAAAAAAAGCAAACAGTTCATCCCACTGGTTTAAAACAGTATTTATTGCCCTTTCGCGCATAAGCCATCTCGTACCTGCTAACTTTGCAATTTTTTTGGGATTCTTATCATGTAATATGGAATACAAATTTCTGTATTCATTTATTCTCTTTGGGCTATGAGAAAAATAGTTGCATATTTCCCTGATCAAAAAATCTAGACATTGCGGAATTTCTTTGCATGCATACTCAGCACAAAGGTGTAATGAGTGGCAGACACACTTTACAATGACTACATCTGGAACAACTGTCTTTAACATAGTTGCAAAAGAATGATTGACTCCAACCATTACACTCGCACCATCCATTCCAACTCCTATTAAATTCTGAATAGGTAAGTTGTCAACAGTTAATTGATCCCGTACAGCATTAAACAAACTTTCAGCATCAGCTTTGCTTACTAAAATTAACCTATAAAAGGTAGTAACAATTTTTCTACGCTTAACAGAAAAATATTTAATCATGCAACAAAGAATCTTATCTGAAGCAACGTCTGTACTCTCGTCAATTATCAAAGAATATTGAGAGTCACTGACATCTTCAATTAGGTTTTGTAACATACAAGGGCTTACAACATTTTTTAATAGCATTGCACATTTAGTGCGGTGTAATTTTAGGTCTAATAAAACTTTTGATTTTTCGTCAAGAGTGGGCAATATCTCTGATAAGTGGTCCACTGTCTTAATCGAAGTATGCTCCGCAATAAACACACTTAACTTGAGCTCTGCAACCTTTTGTTCATCAGATTTCCGGACAGAAAAATTTATAGTTTGGTTTGATTTTGCCTGGACATTCCATTTTACCCTCTCCTCATGTTTTTTGGATTGTCCGTGTTTAATTAAATCCTTCTTGTGGGCTATAAGACTGCACTTGCAATATTTACAGTATGCGTTTTTACTGTCACCAGCAGGATCTGGGGCCACCCAACCTAAAACATATTGTATGAATATTTTGATTAAATGCTAAAATAATGATAGATCTCATTTGAAACGGCATAGACACAGCCCACAATAAAACGTGCTTCTGAAAATTTTGTTGGTCAAAAAGTGTATTACGATACAAGGCATAGTTTTGAGAGTCCGCTTCATAGTGAAATCAAAAATAAAATCTAACCTTTCAAAGCCACATCCAACTCCCATGCTTTGCAGTAAGTCTGTACGTATGCTTTCACTTTGTTTTTCTTCTTTGAATCTGTTGATAGAACGCAAAGTGATTACTAAACACAAAGAAATATTCAAAACACATTACAAACCTTTCCCCATTGCTGATCAGTTCTTGTTCCTTTATTTTAGCATAATCTATAAACTAGGTAACAAAAACAAATCGAAATCACCGAAACGAAACCAATCGTCGCACTCGCCCTAACTTAAAATTTGTCACCGAATTTTACTACGCATGCGCATGGTAGAACTTCCAGCCACATGCGCACACGGCATTCGCGCAGATTTGATATTTGAATGCACACCTGTTGTGCGATAAACTACAACTGAATTACCTAATTATTTGTGATTATGGTTCCGTTCTTCAATTTCGTGCCCGTAATTTTCAAATTAATTCGAAGAATTCTTAGTTGTCATGGCTTAGCTAAAAATCCACCAAGAAGCCTCTAAACGCCAGAAATTACCCCTGGAATTTCCCCTGAAATAAATTTCCCCCCAAAAATCCCCTGGCGACAAAATATTCCCCTAAATTTCGGGGATTTTCCCCTAAGTTGGCAGCACTGGGCAAGATGCAGATAAGTTACACGGCAAAGCACACAGGGCAATCCGAGGTATAATAATACAAGGATTTGGATTGCCGTGATGTGCCATGCCTGCAGCTTATATGTAATAAGTATGCTAAGTTAAACGGGGATAAATTACTGCTAACGCCATCTCGTTTGTGATTGTCGCACTATTGCCGTGACGTTTAATGTCCGCTGCTTATATGCACGAATTGTCTTAGTTTTAACGGCGACAAACACCCGACAACGCCACCTCAATTGTGATTGCCGCACTAAAGTGGAACGCGGACCTTCTTGTAGTTTGGCGTGTTGTGCTTACTGCAGTAGGTGGCACTGGTAGTGGCTTGGTTTGTTACAATTGTAAATTACTGCCTCTGAGTACTAATAGGGAATAGTGCGCTTAAAATTTGAAAATGTTATAGTTTTGTAGAGCAACACATTGCATGTATCTGTATTTTGAATAGCACTTGCAATAAATTTTCTGCTGATATCTTATTTTATACCGTTTTCCAGAAATTTTATTTTGAGCATAATAAGCAGTTTTAGCTCTTGAAATGCTTTCTTTAAAAGGATAACAAAAAAACACTTGAATACGACAAGAAGCCAGGTTGATAAAGTGAAAATCTAGCCAGTTCTGGCAGGAAAAACTGAGAAATACAGGAATAAATTTGATCTAGTACGATAACAGATAAAAAATAATACATAAAACACCTCTACGTAATTTTATTATATTTTGAAATCTTTTTCTATATAATCTTGGCTTTTCCTCAGCTTGAAAGGGGTGTTCCGTTAAAAAAAAAATAATGATTACAGAATTAATGCTCGAAGACACTGCCACGCTCGACAGATAAATTTTACAAAATATAACGCGTTGGTAGCGTTTTCCTTTATTCAATCGTTTTCTGTTTCTTATAGTACGCACATGAAATTCAAAATAATTTTCCATAAAATTACTAGTATCTCCAAAACAGTTAACTTTAAACATATACTACCTTACATTAAAGTGATTAGTATCTGGACGTTGTGGCGGACTTGACCTGGCTAACGTGAGGGTGTTTAGAATAGCATTTCAGCGGATTTGTACGTGTGCGTTCGTTACTGTTAGTTGGTATATGTATTCATAATTTGATTTAGTTATTCTTAAACTCGCCAATCCCGCGTTGCAGTGCCGGAATTCGTGGCGTTGTGCATATTGAAGGGGTTTCGCCTTGGAGCCCGAGGAAAAGTCAGCTTGTGCTAGCCAAGTAAAAGTGATTCTGTTCGCGGGCACAAAGTGCCGCCGAGAGAGCTAGCTTTTGGTGCGCCACAACCAATTAAAAGGTGAGCGTTCCTGCATTTTTTGGGGAACGACCAGTGAAGAAACGTGTTTAAAAAGCAACTGGTGAGCTTTAGAAGAGATCTGCAATTTTGTAGACACCGTGGTCGTGAAGCTTTTACGTCATTACGTGATATAATTATAGAAACATTGACGAAGGGACCTGTGATGGTAGATCCAGGTATTTCGTGTTCGTTATGAGTCACTTAACGTCGTCGTCAAAGGCGGCGTTGGGGGAGTTGTGGCCCTTGAGCACATGTTCAGTAGTTTTTCGTCACTAAAGGCTTTCTTAGGAGTAGCTGTTGGAGTTTTTTAAAATTATTATTCGGAGCGCCAGTGCTGTGGTGTCTGCGCAGAGTGGCAGCGTAAGCGCGTCATACATACAGCTGTAGGTTGTGGTTAATTATGGTTAATAGGTAATAGAAACAGTTATTTGTACGTGGTTTGATATTATTGTTCACATAAATGCTGGGTAGAAATAGCTATCCATTTCATAATCCAGCATTTAGCAATGGTATTATTTAGCATTGCTTCTTTAAGAGGAAATATATCTGTTTGTTGTTCAGTGGTGTGTAAGCAAATTGGTTTTTATTGTATAACATTTTTGGAGCTAACTTTTTCGGTTTATTACGAGTCCTGGTCGACTTCTGCTCCAACAAGGCATTTTTACTAAGTACGGCTGAGGTAAATATATTAAGAAATCTCATTGATATTAATATTGTAAAAACGGATAGGCACAAATAGCGGCGTAAGAGATGTCTTGTTACAACGTAAAACTTATGAGCTACCTTCATATAGGGCGTTTTATAAAAAAGTAAGTTTGCCACACTTTTTTGAGCCATCCTATATTATCAAAAATATTTCATTAATCTGCACCTCCTCAGTACCTATAGCTATATACAAACAAATTTTATGTACTTCTTATACTTTTAAAAATATCATTCACCCTATCATCGTTTCCGGACACAGTTTTTACAGTAGAATTTTGTTTAAACACATGTAGGATACATATAGAGTAGAAGATTTACCTACAATTTACTAGTGTAGTCGCTTCTGTAGTAAAACATTTAACGATTACTTTCCGTATTACAGCTTCCATCTGAGTTAAGGGATAAATGGTACAAGGTAGTAAGGACATACAGAAGCGAATGTATTTGTGAAGGTGGCGTGAACCCAATAACTTTGGATAGAGTTCTTCAATATGGAGAATTTCCCGACGAAGATGCTTGCGCCAGATGTACAAGCAGATGTTATATGAAAAAAGTTAACATTATGGGGCCAACTGGAGTCATCGACATTACTAACTTAGTCGCACAGTCCGGTGCACCTATAGACATAGCACGACACTGCATAGATACAACTAAAAATGAATTGGATACATGCCAAAAGGCATATGACACTATTAAATGCATTTTTGGCTTGCTGGCATCCCAGAATATCACGATGTATTAACTAATTAATTATTATATTAATGAGACTTGTAATTATTTATTGTTTGTGTAGTAGCAATTAATAATTAAATTTTATTCTCTGCCTATTTCCTATTTGCGTTCATGCTATAAATCGTCTACCCAACAGAGATAGGTACAGCACTCACTACAAAAGCGGGCGGCAAATGAATAGAATGTTTCTGTTAGTAGTATACCTAAAACACGTTTCACAAACAAGCGAGTACATGGATCAAGCTGATATTGCTTATTTGAAACTCGCTCTTATTAGTTTTCAGTGTGAAAGTGGTTGTGGATACGCATAAATTTGTGGGGAGTGGCTTAAATATTTGTGTTTGGTGAACATAGATTAGTGAACTGCTAGTAACTACACAAAGTAAGCAACATTCACAATATAGTTTTAAATGTTAACTCTATGGGGAAAGGTTGCTAGCTAATTATTGGCCACTATTAGAAATCCTATTTTGCGACATCACCACATCACACATTGTCACTGTTTTTTGTTAAAAATAAAAATCTGCACTTTTAATAGAACACCATGCTTTGAAATCGGGTATACCAAATAAATATTAACTTCAATTGAGAGGTTTCTGAGTTCGGAAATTTTAGGATGTTAACTGGTTTTACACGTCATTGCAATAACCTGAAAATCTGCCAAATACAATCTTGTTGTCGCACTGAAAACGTTGTTGAGAGCGTATATTTGGAAAATTGTATTTTATAACAAGAGATCAATAAAAAACCAATTAGGGTAGGCTGTGATATGTGTTATACGTTTGGCAGTACTGCAGTGTTTTGTCAGTCTATGTCAAATTCGAGATTAGTAGGTTAGGTTTTGTTTGTTGTTTGACACAGACTGGCGTAAAATTTAACCTGCAAATCTCGAATTTGACATACACTGACAATACACTTCAGTACTGCCAAACGTATAACACATATCACAACCTATCCTAATTGGTTTTTTTATTGATCTCTTGTTATATACGCTTCAAAATTTCATGTTCCATCGAAATTAATAATTTTATATTTTACACAAATAAGTAAGATAACAAAAAATTAAGAAGATGAGCTGTGGCTGTGATAAGAAGTAAGTCTCTTCCATATACGCTTTACTTTGGATTCGCCCCATAGATTGTTTCAGTCAAAGCAAAATTTAACATATTTGCAATGTATTCTTAGCTATTTTATATTTTTGAAACATAAAATACTTGAGAATGGGTAACTGTGTATTTGCTTTCTATGCAAGAGATTCTTTTTGAGAAGTAAGTTATACTTTTTTACTTCCGTTGTCTAAAGAGGAAGGAAGTATTGTAATCGCGAAAAGATCACCTTCTGAGATTTCTCCAGATCTTTACGTTTCAGGGTCAATAGATAACGAAAAAGAGGTTTTCTCAATTCCATCTGTCTGTCTGTCTGTCTGTCTGTTGGCGATATAACTCAAAAACTATTTGCTGGATATAGACAATATTTTGCATATACATTATATATCTATCTGGAATGAAACCGAGAAAATTTCAGACAAATATATACAGGTTCAACACCTTGTAATAATAAAATTTTGTTTATTTTTTCTTTAACTTAAAAATAAATACAAGTAATAATTTGTGCATAGCGCAGGCTTTATTGTTGCCAAAATTGAAACCGAACAGATCCAGGATAAATGTTATACTATACAAAAAGGAGCAACCAATAAGTAAGATACTTGAAATGCAGCTGCATATCAGAAATTCGCAGCTAGCCCGGTCAACGAAGGAAATATACAAAA
>CALNHX010007674.1:0-70864 GCA_940337035.1 Agriotes lineatus | reverse complement strand
CCAAAGCATAAATAATTTGTTCCATTCCCTGATTCTGCATTGATATAATAACAGGAGGAATATTTTCAACCTTTTTTTTTTTTTTTTTAAATAATTTATTGTCAGTTCAGCACAAAGTGCTATTCATGACACGGATAATTTATACATTTTGAACGTTACATCACTAATTACTATACTATTTACTGTTTGTATGGTTCCGTCACTTATTTTGGATTTAACAGTTCGTAACAGTTCACTAACGAGCGCTTTGATATGAGAGTTTGGTTAGTGGCAGTTCACTGATTTTCACTTTCTATTAGGTCTATCGGTAATTTCCTTTTAAGTCTGGTGTGTATTGAGCGTTTTCCCAGGTTGTAATGTACTGCGCCATCACACTGAACAATATTATCATAAAATTTTTTTGTCACTTTCATAATGTATTCTTGAATTTCTGGGATACCTGTTTCCCGGTGCAATTGCGAGTTCCTTGTGTACCATTCGGCATTGGTTATGATGCGTAATATTTTGTTTTGTAGAACTTGGAGTTTGTTAACGTTGGTTTTGGAGGTTGAACTCCAAATACTACACCCATACGTAAAGATCGGCCTGATTATCGCTTTGTAGATTAGTGTGCCACATGTTATCTTCAGTGAGGATTTTTTGTTTAAGATTGGATATAGCATACTGAGTCGCGCATATGATTCTGCTAGTTTCTTATTGATATGGAGGCTCCAGGTCAGACGTCTATCCAGGTAGATGCCTAGATATCTTACGGCACTTTCTTTGGAGTTCCACTGTATTGGGGTACCTTGAATAACTACATTGGGCGGATCTTGAGGTCTACGGAGTGTGAAGATTTTTGCTTCACATTTTTCAGCATTAATATTCATGAACCATTTAGTGAACCACTGGTTGATTTGGTCGATACTCTGTTGGAGTTTGATGGCTGCCCTATTAATGTCGTGATCTTGTACAAGAATTGCCGTGTCGTCTGCATACATAGCAAGGTTTGCTCCTGGTATTTCGGGTATGTCGCTCATAAACATGTTGAACAGGGTGGGTCCTAGAATTGAGCCTTGGGGGACTCCAGCTCGTATGTGATGAATTGGAGAGGTGTACGCGTTGACTCTTACTTGGAAGGTCCTGTTAGTTAAGAATGATATTATTGATTGTAGCAGGTAGGCTGGGATGTTCATTTCGATCATTTTATAGATAAGGCCTTTAGTCCATATTCTATCGAAGGCTTGTGCCACATCAATAAACGTTACGATCGTATGCGCCTTTTTTTCAAATCCTTCTTCTATTTTTTCAGTTAGTCTTAATATTTGATGCGCAGTTGAATGGAATGGCTTGAATCCAAACTGAGTGTGCGGTAGTAGGCTGTCTTCATCTAGGAATTTTTGTAAGCGAGTTAGGATTGCACGTTCAAGAAGTTTGGAGATGGTGGGTAGTAGGCTTATCGGACGATAATTTTTAGGAGAATCATGTTTCTTTCCTGGTTTAGGGATCATTACGATGATTGCTTGTTTCCAGGTGATTGGAAAGTACCCTATTCTTAGGCTGGCATTATATATTGCTACCAGGTACGAGATCGACTTTTTCGGAAGATTTTTTATTACTACATTTGGAATCATGTCTTTCCCAGGAGATTTTTTAGTTTTTAGCTTGGCAATATAATTTATAATTTCAGCAGGAGAAATTGGTTCAGAGAGTGTGACAGTTTTATAGTCGTTTTTTGCGATTTCGTTTTCGATTAGTTGTACTTGATTCGCATTGGTATTATTTATTATAGTTTTAAATGTATTTTCAAGTCGTTTTGCGAATATTTCGCACTTGTCTTTATCATGTGTGATTACTTGCCCTTGTTCACGCAGCACTGGTATATTAAATGGTTGCCTAAGTATTCTCTTTGTTGTTCTCCACATGTTTGGGTCTCCAGGACTGAGCGAATCTATATAGTTGTTATATGTTGCAATTCGATGTTGGTCTAATTCATTTCTTATTATTCTAATTAGTCTATTCAAGGATGCTTTCAGTTCAGGAATTCGGGTGGTTTGCCATACTCGTCGAATTCTGTGTTTTTCTCTTATGAGCTGTTGTACGTGTGCTGGGGGAATTCTGGTATCAGGGTGGTTGTGTAGTCGTGCATTTTTGGAGCATTGTTGTATTGCCTGTGTGATGACAGTTTTGAGTGTTTCAACTGCGTTATCAATATCCTCGGATGTTGCTAAGTTGGTTGGGCACTTTAAGTTGCTTTCCATTATCAGTCGGAATTTATTCCAGTCAACGGGACCATTAATTAGTTTAGGAAGTCGGGGGTGATAGCTAGGGGTACAATTTAGTGTGAACACGATTGGTAAGTGGTCTGAGTCGAGCTCAGTGAGTACAGTTTGGTTTATTGGGGTTTGGAGGTTTTTGTGGACTATGATATCTAGTATGTCTGGCAGTTGGTTTTGTCTGTAAGGAAAATAGGTGTACTCAGCTGGTGCAGAAATTTGTACTCCTAGTTGGGAGGATATATTTTCAAGTTTTATCCCGTTGGGGTTGGTTTTTCTGCATCCCCAGTTTTCGTGCTTGCAATTGAGGTCGCCTACGAGTAGAGTGGGGTGTTGGCTATTAAAAATATGTTGCAGTTCCTCTCTAAGAAGTTGCTTGTTGGGAGACTTATAGGAGGATACTATTCTATATGTTGTTTTGTTTTCCATTCTAAGGTTAATGGCTACAGCTTCTTGTTGACAGATGTTTTCCAATTCAGCTGGTTCTGAGGCGAGCTTGCGTTTTACAATTATCGCAGATCCTCCCCATCCAATTGCTGCATCACGGTCTCTTCTGTATATTTGGTAACCAGGAATTGTAAATTTTTCTTTATCAATCAGATGCGTTTCTGTAATACAAGCTAGATCGATACTATGCCTGGCCAGGAATGCAATAAACGTTGATCTTTGTTGTTTTAGTCCATTCGCGTTCCAGTTAAGGAAGGTTAACTTATTTATGGGATATTGATTATTTTGTGGCATTTTGAAGGAGCATTGGGATGAGGTTAATGATAAAATTTTTAATTTGATCCATGTATGGAGAGATTATTTCGAAAATTGATTTAAGGATGTTTGGGATAATAGTATTTGTCGAAGTTGAGGTGTTTAGGTTAGGGTCGTTTGAGCTGGACTGAGTGGAATTTGTGCGGAGATGTGATGCGTATGTTTCACTTGTGGTGATTTTTCCCTTGAAGACAGAGTTTGGGTTCGGAGAATTGATTAGGGGGATTGATGGTTTATTGTTAAAACGCTGAATGTAGGCACAGCCTCTATAGTTTGCTGTGTGTTGCCCACCGCAGTTGACGCAGGCGGGTTTGTCCGTCTTTTCGTCTTTAGTGCACTTAGAATAGTGGTGATGCTCTGTGCACTTTACACATCTTGGTGGCATATGGCAATAGTTTTTTGTATGCCCCATGAGTTGGCAGTTTGAGCATTGTGGAGTATCGCCGTTTCTACGTCTTGATTCCACAGCAACTACGCAGTATGATAGTCTGTTTAAGTTAAAGATATCCTTAGCTTTTTCATTATTGCTTAGCTCTACAGCAACTATTGGCATAGGATTCTTTTTGTGATTTAACAACCTAGTAGTCTTTTTTGCAGGATATTTTAAGTTAATTAGTTCATCTTGGATTTCTTTTTCTGTTAATGAGATAGGAACGTTACGGATTATTACGGAAATGTCACTTTCTGCTGGGTTGCGATAAGTGTAGTAATTAACTTTATTTTCATCATAGAATTTAGTTAATTTTCTATAATCGTCAGAGGTGCTCAGATTTATTCTTAATTCTTTACCTCTATACGTTGTGGTAAAATCTTTCGAAATCGTTTTTTTTATGTCGTTGATTATATTTTGATAATTCGTACCGTTCGGTAGAAATATCGGGGGGATTTTTGGTTTAGGTTGTATTTCGTTGGTTTGTGGTGAAGGCGGGTTTTGTTCAGTAGATTGTAGTGTGTAGTATTTATTCTGTGTAATTAATGTTTCGTTCTGGAATAAGTATTTTTTGTTGAAGTCATTTTCATCTGGCGATGAGAGGGATCACTTCTTATTTTCATTAGTTTTGGTAGTTACGGTGCTTGTATAATCCATGCTGGTTGGATTATTGATTACTTTAGATCCTTGAAAAATTATATTAGTTGGTTTAAGAAGGAGTTTCTGCTGTTCATTCATGTTTTTGTTTAAATTTAGACATTTATTTGCAATAATCGAAGGCGAGTGGAGATTATCAGTTGGGACAGCTGCAGTCCGCCGCTAGCGGCGATTACAGCGCAAGGCGCACACTTAATTCACTGTGTTTTATCTTTCCAGGGTTTAATATTGAATAATTGAACACTAATAAAAGAGCTAGAACCTTCTGCGAAACCTGAGATTGAAATTGTTTTACAGAATAACAATTCACATCCGCACTAGAACACGTCTCACATAAAACTCGGTTTCTATATAAAAATATACAACTTTATGTTATAACACGAATTTCGAAACATGTTTTGAAAAACTAACTATGCCACTACATTATTATCAAAAAAGTGCCTGAAGAACATAAACATTACTTTTCTATATTTTCATAACTAAGCAAGATATAGTCACAAAACGAAAAGACCAAACATCGAACTTTTATTTATAGCTCGAAAAAAAAAAGAGTATAGGCAATTTTGGTTTTCACCATTAAGCTTTTCTCGAAAAAAGAGATCGAGGATAGATCTTCTAGTTATGGAGATTTTCTATGAAAATGTCATATTATATAAAGTAATATAACTTAAATGTTTCACAAAATTATATCATATTAAATAACATAATATGACAGTATTATGCAAAGTAATACAATTACAACTTTTGTAAATATAGTAGCCTATGATCAAAAATTAATTTTATCTAGTATTGCTATGGAATAATTCCTAATTTATGAATGCAACCCATCATCATTATCCTTATGCCATTAGGCACATAGGTCATCAACATATTGTTTCCACCTGACTCTGTTTCTCGCCATGTATCTAAGTTCGGCAATAGACTTTTTGCTCTCTGCTTGTAGTGTTCGCCTCCAGCTGTTTTTTGGTCGGCTGCGTCTCCTCCTGCCTTGAGGATTCCATGTTAAAGTACCATGCGCGATTTCTTCTTGGCTCTTGCGAAGTGTGTGTCCAACCCACTTGAACTTTCTCTTTCTGATTTCTTTGCTTATTTCATTTTGATTGGTTTTTCTCCAAAGTTCTTCATTAGAGATTGTGTTGGGCCACCACACTCGTAGTATGTATCGCAAACATCGGTTCATGAAGGTCTGTAGTTTTTGTTGCGTCTGCTTCGTTGCAAGCCAGGTTTCACATCCATATAAAGCAACTGTTTTGACGCATGCATTGAAAATTTTAATCTTTGTGTCGGTTTTTAGGTTATTGGCCTTCCACATATTGCTGAGCTTGAAAAAAACGGATCTCGCTTTCTGTATTCTGGCATTTATATCTTTAGCAGTGCCTTCGTCTTCGGCTACAATGCATCCTAAATATGTAAAACTGTTTTTCCTTTCTACTCGTTCATTTCTAATTTGCAACGGCCTTCTTTCCCTTGTGTTAATTCGTATTTCGTTGGTCTTGCTTATGTTTATTTTTAATCGTATAGTTTCTGATTCTCTCTTTAAGTCATTAATTTTATTTTGCATATGTTCATATGTATGTACAAGTAGGCGTACATCATCAGCATACTCCAGATCTTCAAGGTGGTTGGTGAGGTCCCATCTTATTCCTCTTCTCCTTTCAGTAATGGTGTTTCTCATGATTTTATCTAGAGTTAGTACGAAGAGCAGTGGGGAAAGCAGACAACCTTGCCTTACTCCTGAAGATGTTTCAAAAGGTTCTGATATCATTCCTTTGTGTACTACCATAGTTTTGGTTTGGTTGTACCCTTCCTTAATTAGGTTGGTTATTTTAACTGGCATACCTAGTCTATGCAATTCTTTCCATATACTGTCTCGGTTAATGGCATCAAATGCCTTTTCATAATCAATAAAGGTGGCATACAAAGGCGATTGAAATCAGTGGATTGTTCAATTATTATTCTAAGAATGTTAATTTGATCTATGCAAGACCTCTCTCTCCGGAAACCTGCTTGTTCCTTTCTAATATGCTTGTCTACCTCATCAATCACTCTGTTGAGGATTATTTTGCTAAACACTTTTTGGCAAGTGCATAGGCGAGTAATACCCCTCCAATTGCTGCATTGTTTTGGGTCCCCATTTTTTGGTACCTTCGTTATTATTCCCTCTTTCCATTCATTGGGGAAAGATTCAGTTTGCCAGATTTTTTGAAATAATGGGAGCAGTATATTAGCTGTCGTGTTCAAATCTATTTTTAATATGTCAATATTGATGTTGTCTACCCCTGGGGCCTTGCCATTTTTTATAAGCTTTAGTGCGTTTATTATTTCTCTACAAATGGGAGGGTGTATGTCTATTTTTAATTCTACTCTTTGTGCTTCTTCTTCTTCTTCTGGCGCTATTTGGGGAGTTTCAAAATTTAAGATCTTTTCAAAGTAGTTTTTCCATATTCTTAGCTGTTCCTTTTCATTTGTGATTAGGACTCCTCCATCGCTTCTGATTGGAGCATTTCCATTATATTTTGTTTGTGATAACTTCCTTATTATCTGATGTAGTTCTCTCAAGTCTCTCTTCTCTGCAGCAGTCTGGGCTTCATCTGCCAGCTGTTCCATATACTGACGTTTATATCTTCTTGTTTTGGATTTTACTTGTCTATTTAGGAGGTTGTACTGGTTCTGCAGTTCTATGTTCTTATTTTCATCGTTACATGCGCAGATCGTGCCTTTCAGCTGTTTGCGCTGTTCAATTGTATCCCAGGTATCTTGGGTAATCCATTCCTTCTGGCCCTCTCTTCTCGTTCCTAGAACTTCTTTGCTGGTTTGTGATATGGCATTCTTTACATTTTCCCAGCTCTCATTTATTGTTTTTGTTTCATTTTCTGGCTCTGACTGCCTCAGTTTTTCCGTTATTGTGGTTATAAATTTTTCTTTTATCTTGGGATCTTGTAGTACCTTACGTTCCACCTCGCTGACGTCTGTCCACCAATTCTCTTACAAGCTCGGAAATTTAATCGAATTATCCCCATGAGTAGGTGGTGGTCTGAGGCTATATCAGCCCCCCTCTTGTTTCTTACATCCAATAGTGTATTGCTAAACTGCCTGCTTATGCATATGTGGTCTAACTGGCTTTGTGTCCTTAGATCCGGTGAAACCCAAGTAACTTCGTGTCCTAGCTTATGCTTAAAAAGTGTTCCTCCTATTTTTAGGCTGTGTTTACCGCATGTTTCAATTAATAGATTTCCGTTTTCATTTCGGCCATCCATTCCCTAGACTCCCATTATGTGTTCAATATTACTATTATCAGTGCCTACCCTGGCATTGAAGTCGCCCATCATTATGACTAAATCCTCTCTTTTAATGTTGCTTAGTGTTTGATCGAGTTGGCTGTAGAAAGCTTCTTTGTTCTCTAGATTGTCCACTTCTGTTGGTGCATAGCACTGCACAATTGTTATCTTTCTATGTTTAGAGTTCAGTCTAGCAGTTATAATTCTGTCGGATACAGGTGTCCAATTTATTAGAGTTTTATTTATCTTACTGCTTAGGATTAATCCTACTCCTGACACATGGTTGTCATCTTCATTTGGCATCCCTGAATATAGAAATGTATAACTGCTGTTGGTTTTTATTTGACTGCTTCCGTTCCATCTCACTTCGCTGACTCCCAGTATTTCGATTTTATGAATGCAACTAGAACACTTAAAAATTAAATATCAACTTTGACATTTAAGTGAAAATGTAGTTACATTCATAAATTAGAAACTATTCTATAGCCATACTAGATGAAATAAATTTTGATCATACTTCATTACGCATTCGGTCTTTTAAGAGACATCAATCTGACATGACACACTTTGATGTGCTCTGAGACTTAAGTAACAATGTCAGAAAATAATTGTCAATACAAAAGTTGAAGTTATTTTTAAGTGCTAGAAGTTTCATAATAGCTTTTGTAATTGTCACACTGATAGAAATGAGAAAAATGCATGAAAAGCATTTTCGTCTGTTTCTGTGGGGATTAAATCAAGCTATACCATGATAGATAATAGAAATATGAAAAATGTCAGTAAAGAAAATTTGTAGAGAATTTTATTCTCTATAAAATTGATGTAGGTACTTGTCGTCGTAAAACTGAAATTGCAAAGCTATTTAATAAAAACCGGACTCACCTCTAAATTCAAGATGGCACTGAAATGCAGAGGAGATTAATGTCACTAAATCACGTTAGCTACGCTAACACAGGTAGGGAAACTCGGCGTTATTTATGTCAAACTAAACTCGTTTTTGTCAGTGACGTACCCAATCAGTTTATAGGTTATAACAGAAATAAATTGAAGTTTGTGTACCTAACGTGAACGCAACAAATAAATATTACATAAAGAATTATTTGTAAACGTTTTCCACCTTAAAAAAATTAATTGTCACAAATATAAAGCTTTAGCGAATATTTTGTACCGCTCGCTGCATTCCAATACTTCGGTACCTCACATACATGTAAATGATGCATGTCGTCTAGTGGTCTATTTATTTCTTTCGACCACTTCTGCCTTATGCTATTTCCTGGTCCTTAATTTGCAATAAGCAATTCATTAAAAAGTATTGCTAAATATTGCAGTTTAAATCACCTTCAGGGACTTGAAACAGCGTATACCCTTTTATGCTGTTGTTCAGGCAACCTTTAACGAAGCAAATGAAAACCATAATGCTATTAAATATAAATACGTTATGACAAAATTAGTCGGGAGAACTAGGGAATCCGAGATTACAATCATCTCTTCAGGTCATGATTAAGGTAAATGATCTGTAATCGTGAAAAATTACCTTTGATATTTCTCCAGATCTTCAAGTTTCAGGGTCAGTAGACGAAACACATTTTAAATTGCGGTTAAAAACGATCATCTGCCTAACTTACAACCTAGAAAAAGGATTGTGGCATCGCATTCGAAGGATATATTAATAATAAGAAAAAATATTTATGCTCTTACTAGTAGCGCCTATGGTAAGTTTGACATTGACAAACTCTTTTTTAAACCTGTCTAATGGTGTTTCCCTACCTGTGTTAGCGTAGCTAACGTGATTTAGTGACCTTAGAGGAGATTAGAGTAACTGTATGTAAAATAAAAGTAGAGCAAACACAGTAACAGCATTTCATTGGCCCACATGCTTTGGATTTTTTAAATCAGTGACATTAAAGTTGTCAGAATGATTGCAGTTTTGCAGTATAGTCCATTTACTTGACATCTGCACTGTCAGTGTCAAATTTAAAAAAAAATGTCTTGACTATACCTCAAACATAATGTGTTTTTTATTAGACTGTACAGTAATTTAATTGTTAAAATGTGAAAAATAGCAGTGGTGCCAACATAATGTCAGTTTGACAGTGCAGATGTCAAATAAATGGACTATACATATTTCAAACTTTGTTTAGTACTGTTATAACTTTTAGTAACAAATTTTTGGAGTTCACAACAGTGGCATTAATTTCTTTCTCTCGCACCTCCTAAGCAAATTAAACTAGTAAAACTTGAATATAAATGTATCTCTTTTTACTTGTACATATTATTAAATTTGTATCCTTTAAAATTTTTTAAAGAGAACTTAGACAAATATTTATAAAAAGTAAGGTTGAAGTACTATTTGGAGTCTTACATTTATAGTAGTTTATTTATCTAGAACGAAAAGTGACATTTTAAAGGATGAGAGAGTTGTTTACGGCCGAGGCGTCAGCCGAGGATGGAATTAATTGCGAGGACCTTTAAAAACACTTTTCGTTCGTGGAGAATACAATGGTTTATTTCATACTGCAAGTTTAATGAATTTTAAAATAAAAAGTTGTAAATCATTTCAAGTACTTGAACTTTAATATTTTACTAGGACTTTAATGTTGCATTTTTTGTACCATAAATAAGTTTTAAAGTACTTGGACTTGAATATTTTACTTAAAAGGACCAAGACTTTAATGTTCCATTTTTTGTACCATAAATAGTCCACAAAATGTAATTTTTGACAACAGTATGAAATAAAATATTATGCAATCTTGCTTCCTCTTGTCTACATGTGAACAGAAAATGAATATAGTTGGCTTGCGACTACTGTATTTACTATTTAATAGATAGAAGTGTATTATATGACATAAATCACATATAATTTTAACTTCTTACCTCGGCTAAATACTAAATAATTTGTAGACAACTATAACCTATGACAGTTATAACTAACTTCACTATAAATGTAGTCAACTGTGAAATTGTGACTAACTTCGCATGGCAGTTCCTTAAATGTCATCGTTTGCTCTACTCTTGTCTTATATACAGGGACTGTAGGGGGATTGGACGCTGCACAATTGAATTTAACTTCTCTGTTGGCACCTCTAACTGCACATGAAAATTCGTCCTGACGGTACATAATGCTGTGGCTACTATTGTTTTTTTTCTAGATTCACTGGACTAAATCAACAGCATTATGAACACCTATTAAGCAGGAGAAGCCGTATAATAAATAGGACCAATCTAATTTTAAATCACTTTTTAGTAAAAACGTTAGGAGTTTAAAAATCAAAGTGAAGAGATAAACAGTTTAGTAATCTGAATTTGTAACAAATATTCAAATAGACCACCATTCGTATATAAACAATATCCTAACCGATTATCAAATTCAGTTCTAACATTTCCATGTTATTGGTTTGTAATTATTTGACAATGATTGCTTCCCACATGGAATCAATATTTAGATGCTATTTTATAAAATTTGTCTTTAATGTGACCCCACAAAAAAAGTGCGAAATCAGACAATCTGACTAGCCAATTTAGAGCACTCTACAACCTATCCAAGTAGTAGAATAGCTATTTATGCAACAAGTGCTAAAAGTTGACGTTTATGCACGAGACATGAATTATTATGAAACGAAGCCGAAACCTCACTTCACTTTATACCACAGATGCGCTTAAAGTAAACAGCTGATTTCTTTAACCACGCTAAACTATAAAACGTCACTTTTAGTGAAACAATCTAGCGCTAAAAGGCCTACTTTTAGTAGTGGTCGTAGATAAAGGTTTTATGTAAATAGTTTTTTACATTTACTTCATGATGACTTGTACAACCATCGTGCTGAAACCCATTCTTCTGAACTGTTACTATCTGACTTTTACTAATGCGGGGCTAACCTCCATTAATAAATTTAAATAACTTTATTAGCCCAAATTGCCAATATTTTTCAAAGGTCTTATAATTCGATAGTTTTAATTTTTAATGTAAATTTTCTGTGGGTACTGTGTTTTAGTCGATATATTTATTTGTGGATTTTCTTGTATTCTATATCTCATATTTTGCATGTTTTTTTATTGAGGGTGACTGTAGATTCATCTATAAAACAAAAGGTTTTTTTTAGTTGCGCATTCCCGCATGTCTTCGCAGGACGCATGCTTACTTTCTTCATTCATTGCAAATATTTCTTGAAGACGCTTGAATCTGTATGGATATTTATATTTCCTTAAAACTTTTGTTACAAATTTTGCAGTAACATAACACTCTTAAACAATGTTTATAGTGCTTAAGGTTAGATTAGCATTAATATTCGTTTGGTTTGATATTATTATATACTTGTGAATCACCCGAGCTACGCTTCGGTTCGCTAATTTACAAGAAATTCATTAATATAAATTTCAGGGTGTATACTTTCTGGAAAACAAGGAAAACCTGGAAAAGTCAGAGAATTACATACTAATTCTGGAATCAGGGAAAAGTTAGGATATTTGCTTAATTTATAAAAAAGTCAGGGAAAATCAATTAAATTGACAAACTACTTTATCAAAAATTTATGCGATTTGAGAGCCACCGTGTAACTGGATTATCTTGACTTGTCTTGCTTTCAGAGCATCATGTAAACGTAGTAAGTACGTTGAAATTGCGCAAAATCAGGCGCCATGCGGAAAGCTTCTTGGCAGCAGGTGTACGTACGTTAGATATGCTTGTCTTCGCTTATCTAATAGCCTCCTACTCTCTCGTAAAAATTAACTTTTAGAGTATGTATGTAAAAATCATCTGGAATTTTTATTGAAAAATCCTGGAAAACCTGGAAGAGTCAGGAAATTTTCAAAGTATGAGTTAGTATACACCCTTAAATTTAAAAATGGATGCATCGACCGGAAATCAAACCCGGGCCGCTCGCGTAGCAGACGAGCATTCTACCACTGAGCTTGTTACAGTATTAAATTAACCTTACGACACTCACGGATGGGCGAGTATCGAAAGCTAAACAAATCCGGGAAATGGGCACGCTCACCCTGAGAATCGTCAAAAACAGGCTAAAGGCCTCGGCTCGAATGCGCTCAGGGAGATGGGCGTGGTTCAAAACGGTATTCCACAGGGCAGGCGTGTCGAGGTATATATAGGGTATTGCTAAAGAAATGGGCGCCACAAGATCCGAGTCAGATGACCTACGTTCAACAGGACCTTGGGGGTTAAACGGGGCGAGAAGTACTCAAATAACTATTTTGGAAGCCACGGTGCAGCGACAGACACAAACACTTACCTGGAATGCTCATCCGCCACGTCCGGGCCTCACCTTACAATGGTCGTAACACAGTGACGCAGTCACCCTGTAAACAAACATGCACAAGACACAAAAAGGTAAAGAATAAGACTGTACGGTTAATACATTTATTGGCCACACCAAGTGGCCTACCAAACACTATACAAAAATACAGGTATATTCAGCACGTATGCCGGCTTGTAAGAATGGCTTATAAGGTACGCCCAGCTGGGAGGCACTTTAACTAAAGGTTTCGGCGCATAGCTGAGCCAAACAACAAATTAAGGCCGAATGAGGTAAAACGTCGACTTAGGCCTCAATAGGCATGACGCGCAAGTGTAAAACCTGAACTTGAGTTTGAGTCACCAGAACGCCCTGACTTATAGTGAAACATTTAAGAATAGCAATCGCTACATTTGTGCCAGAGTGTACCGTACGTTATTCAAGCGTCAAGCGCAATCTCAAGTGACTAATTTGCATAACAAAGCCGCCCTGCGGCACTGAGTGTCAAAACATAAACATTAACGATTAATTCACAGAAACAAAGCTGTCTGGCAGCGCAACATGTTAGAACACTACGTTAAATTTTAGTCAGAGTATACTCTCGCATTATTGCAGCACCGGGCGCCGATTCAAAAGGTTACGTTACAAGAACATGCGAACGAACTAGTTTATTGCACAATTTTCTACCTGGTTAACGGGCTCAGCCTGCAGCGGCGGTAGCATTCAAGCAGTGTCGGTAAATAGCTCGCACTTGGGTGTGTGTGACAAGAGTCCCCTAGGGTCCTCTATGAAGAGCGAATTGCGTAACGGGCCACCTCGGCCATCACACGCCTAATAGCGTAACCGTTGTTTGGAAAATTTCAGGAACAGAATCCCGTCTCCAGACGACAGCGGAAGATTGGCTTGAACAAACCCACATATGGACTGAACTCCTACAACGATTTGCCACGGGCTTCTCCACCCCACACACACGAGTGCACCATGACTTAACTAAACAGCGTCTCGCCACCGAATGCCCTGAGTAAACGCTCTCATGAACCCAGCTGTTATCACGCGAGGCCGCGCTGGCTAATAGCGGCACAGCGCGCGATCGAAATTGCTGCACGCGTCATCGCATGTCAGCAAAACAGGATAGGCTGTCCTTCTTTGCTCTCACGGGCTGAATTTTAAATTACTCGAAAATCATGCGAGAAGCAACTAAGCCAGGGCTGTATAAATGTTATGAATTATTGTGCTTGGGAGCCAGGGGTGTACAAAGATTACGAATTATTAATTATATTTAATGCTAAACGCTGTAGTAAAATGCGATGTACTTTGACCAAAATGGACTGGAAATTCAGGCAGACTCGCCAGCTCTGCCCCTAAAACTATTCGAAATGGTTAAATAGCTATCGGAATTGCAAGGACATAAAAATGGCCTGACAAGCTACCGTGCTTTGTTGAATAACGTGCTGCTATAATGGTATATAGTGAATCACCCGAGCTACAGTTAGCTTCGATAATTAAACGATTTAATTAAACCCATATTTTAAAAATAAAAATCGGCGTACAATATAAGTCTTAACAATTAGCAACATTTTAAGCCATCATAAAATTTTATCGGTCTAGTATCCTCGGAGGAGATAGCGAACAAAGATACAAAGATACCAACGATTTTATGTAATAGATATTAATTTACCGCTGGTAAAAATTGTTAATTGAAAAATTCGCAATATTTGCCAAAAATTTCTATAAATAAGCTTTTTTTTTCCACAGAAACACTGAAATATGATATTTTTAGTACCATCTGATACGTATTTTTCTCTTTCAATCGATACCATTACCATTTCTGTATGATTTACTGGTGAGTAACGACCACTGTTAACTAACTGTTTTTCATATAAATTCTCTATGTTCAGTCTCCACTCAAGTACAAAAACAATTTCACCTATACAGTGGCTTTCTGAACATTATACTATAATTTCGGCTGAAGAATTGATACTTTTGATTGAACCGGCAGTTTGGAGCGTAAAAATACGATTTGCAATTCAAAGAGTTGAAATGAGTTAGTCAAGTATGGTTTAAAATTGTTTGTTTAATTTGTTATAGCCATCACAGGTCTATTATATGACAAGTAGCTTAGATAATTTTTACAATTAATACATGAAAACAATTTCTAAAAATTTTAGTTCAAACCACTGCCATATCTTGTCGAAAGCTTTAAAATAATATCACGCACAGTTGTTTTGCATTTATAGTAGTCGAGATAGACTGATTCAAATTCGATGGCCAACTCAAAAATATTGTGATTAGTTTTACTATTGGCAATGTTCAAGTGTATTGTTGGTGCCACTGTAAGTCTATGTCAAATTCGAGGTTAGGTTTTGCGTCAGTCTGTATCAAAACTGACGCAAAACTTAACCTATTAACACTTCAGTAGAGTGAAACGCATAACATCAACTGGAGCTGCTTATTACGCTTTAGTACATAGAAACGAGTTCTGCTCAGCTTGGTTATGTTTTGACGTATAGTGTCACTTTTATATAAAAATTTAATATTTCACATTTCTTATGAAATGTGATAAAATAGTACACGCAACACGTTAGAAAGGTGGTTTTACTGAACTCAAACTAACTATACTTAGTTGGTAAAACATCACTTTTGTAAACTAAACTATTTTGTGTTTACTGAATAAACTATACGGGGTGTAAACGGTAATGTCGTACATAGGAAAATTACGAAGGATCGACTATACTTGTGATTATGTAACAGCATTTTACTATGCCAAAGGTTAATTAAGCTTTGTTGATTGGTTAGTTTATTATGAACAAGGTCTTGACATGCAAAATACCAGGTAAGTCCTGTTCAAAAATGTGTTGTACAGAGATGGTTGTAAGTTTATTGGTGGTTATGTTATTGCTCAACAAAGGTGCACACTGTATCATCAACTAGGTAGAGCTAGATGTATGCTTTCAAAATATTTGTATTTACAACATGTTTCTAAACTTTGTGTAATTAATTTTTATTCACAAAGCACAAATGCTGTACAACACTTTAATGAACATGACTGTACATAAAATAAATTTGAAAAAGTAAAACTTTTATAAAACAAATTGAAACAGATTTAGTCAGAGCTAATATTTTAAAGTGTACCCCTTTGTTTTAACGTTTTAACAAATGTCAATTTTTTCTGTCACACTGTATTAGATATTCTAGGTTATCTTGACATTCAAATTTATGGCAAAGTGAATATATTAGTAAAACATGTCACCAATGACAACTAGCGAAAAAAACGTAATGTGAAGCCTAAAATTAAGAGTGCTATAAACAGTCACTTTTGACACTAGAAATTGTGGAAAAAGTTATCATTTTGACATGATCGTGGGAATTTTTTTTTAGTTTTATTGTTTACAATGCGATCTATTACATAACTACTATTAAGCATATTTCTAAACTGACAGTAGTGACATGAGAGAGATATGCTCCAGTGAGCAGTAATCTCTATATGTTATATAGTAATTATTTTTAAATGAATAGATATTTATGTATTTAGTGTGTAAAGAGAGCCATTTTGGTATGAGGATGCGAGTTTCGTGCCGAGCGGTAGCGATGATGTAAATTTCTTAACACCAGTCTGTAGATCTTTTCCTCTGGTAATTTATATGTGTATCTGATTATGCTGTTACCATCTAATAATTTTTTAAGGCTTTTGTAATTTTCGAGACTGTCTGTATCTCCATTCTGTTTTCTGATAAAAGCTGGTATGTGAACTTGGTAGCAGTCGTTTTAACTAATTCTAATAAGTTTTGTACATTCTTGTTGACTCCATCTATAATATAATTTGTGGCACAAAAAAAAATCTCACGTTCCGGCTTCACAGATGTTTATATTTGTTTAGGTTTTGTTTTTCTTATCTTAGCGCTCAGCTCGGAGCTTGACCTTTTGGGTATCCTATTTCACGTGCGCGCCGATTCAAGACTCGCAGCGCGTAGCGCGCGGTTTGCTTGTATAATATAAATGGTATTTTTTGTATTTCTGTTCTAATGTTTTGTATGTTGGATTCATGGTGTTCCCTTTTTTCCTCGGCTAGGTTGCTTAATGGTTGGAATGAGTTTTTTGTTTATATGCTACCTGTATTTATTCGTTGTTTTCCTCTTTAATTTTCATTTTGTGGGCTGTCTTTGTTCTTTTTGCGTTTGTATGCCGGTATTCAATTCTACAGGTTTCTCATTCGTAATTTTACTGCTTTGTGGTGTTGTTGGTTCGGGTAGTATGCTGTTTTTGTTGTTATTATATTTGGGTCTTGTATATTTTGTACTGCTTGGCTGGATTTGACTGACTATTATACTGTGGAAACGGCAAAATTTATAAATATTGTTGAGGCTGTTGTGAGTAAAACATGTTTTGCAGAGCTGCAGGAGCAATATAGTAGGGAGCTTGTTGTGATCAGTGCATATTTTGGATCGGTTTGATTATTGTTTGGCTGAGAAGGCTGAAAATATTACGCTCGAGCAACACTGGCCACGTAGGCCATCACGCACTTGCACGAAGCACATTTACGTAAGGCCGCTCACTTCGAAGAGTGTGTCAATATCACGCTTACGCTTATCACTGCACTTATTGAACTTTAATCTTTATAAAGCAACATAACCTTACGTCTCGAAATCACCACGACTACAGGAAAAATTGGGTGTTTATTTATTTATTTAATTCAATTAACTGGCAGACGACAAAGCCTATCCTTTTGCTCTAAATTCTCAAAGATCATTATGCGAAGTACATCGTGTCTCAAGTTGTACTTGCTTTTATGTTATTACCATTCCTTGCATAACCGTGACTTATTCTCTAATATTAGGTTTCTTGTTAGGGAAAGCAAATCTATAGTTCCGGCTGACGACAATTTTAACAAGTACGTTGTTAGTGTGTAACCTCCCAGTTGGCCAGCTCTACAATTTTATGTAGTCTATTATTAGGCATTTGTCATGTCTTGACCTATCTAGCATTGTCTTATAATTTGCACTTCTGTCTAATGTTGTCAGTTCTAAATCTGTTTCTTCTTCTGCCCTTGTTACACAGTATGTCCTTGGATTGAGTTTACAAGAGGGACAATTTTTTTTATCCAATACTAATAGTAATATGTTGTTTTACTATTACTAGCCTGTTCATCATAACCCACATTGTCCTTGACACTGTGGGTTATAATAACCCACACACATCACTTATAAGTACAAGTACTTAACTCTTTAACTCTACTTTAGCTCACTGCCAATTAATTTGTTGCTTTGACTTTTCACAACCGTCAATACAAACTTTATGCTTTTTTGGTATTTATTGAGTTGTTGGATAAAATAACACACTTGTACTGTAAGTATCAACTATTTAAATTTTTTCGTAGAAATGCCATTTTTTATAAAAGTTTTTGCTTCTTATAAAAACCACAGTGCCATGGAGAAAATTGACATATGGGAAGTTTAGAAATCAAGAAAATATGATATTAGGTAAAGAGAGACGCATCTTTAATTTTGTCTTTAGAGGAAAATGTTAGAAAGAGAAGTTGTTTGTAATGAGAGAATAAATGTAATTAAAAAACTGCAATGTGTGTATTGTAATCGCAAAAAAAGCATCTTCCGAGATTTTTTCAGATCTTCACGTTTTAGGGTCTCTAGCTGATGAAAAACTGATTTTCTCAATTCTGCTTGTCTGTCTGTTGGCGGTATAACACCAAAACTATTTGTTGGAGGAAGACGATATTTTGCATGCGGATTGTATGTTGTCTACCTGACATGAAACTGAGAAAATTTTGATAAAATATATACAGGGCGAGCACCTTAAAGAAATAACATTCTACCTATTTATACTTTAACTGAAGAACTATTAGTTAGATAACAGGAATATTTCGTACATAGCTCAAGTTTTTACCCTTGACGAAAAAGGGCATATTTTGGACACAGGACGAACACCTTAAAAAATGAATTCTGTTTTTCTTTAATATTTTCAAAAATTTTTAGTTTCAAAACTTTTTTAGTTATAAGCAATGCAAAAATTATAATAAGGTCAGATATTAAAAAAACAATCAAATTTGAGGAGATATGGGTAAATGTCGGTGGCATGCCATTGAAGTCATTTAATTCTAGTTTCTGGATTTGAAACGAACAATTCAATTAAAACTATAATATTAGTACAGTACAGGTAATCTTAAAATTTTAAAAAATCAGTTTGTAATAAACGAACTGAACAATTCTGTAATTAAAAATACAATATTAGGTCTTAAAAAACAATTGAGTTATTAATAAACAATGATCAAACACCAAATTATGTGATTAACCCCCTACCTCTTTCAACACAAATTGGCATAGGCTAAATTGAAAATTCGGTAACTCAAACGTTCGATAACTCGAGTTTTTTTGTCTTTCCTTGGCACTTTGGGTTAAAGAGGTTTGACTGTATTATTAAATCCTCAAATTACATTATTGACAGAAGCTTGTGTTAACGGCATTTCGAAGTTTGTTTGACGTTCAATATTTTTTTAATGGAGCTGCAGCATGACATTTTTTGTTTTACAAAAATCATAGGTGACTTCAAGACAAATTTTTTCGATCACTCCTTATGTCATGATGGGGTGAACATATGCTTTGTTTGTTATGAACAAGGTCTAGGCATATGGAGTTCCAGGACCTTAGATGTGTATTCTCATATTTCTACGATTTGATTTGATTTATTGTTCCATATTCGTTTGCTAAATCATCCTGATATTCTACCCTCTGCATTTCTCAAACTGTGGGACACGCCCCCTTACGGGGGCCACGGGTTTTCAAAGGGGGGCGCAGCAGAATAAATAAAAACAAATAGAACACAAATTAGTATATTGAAACTAATAAACTAATACAAAACATTTTAACTTAACTTAATGTTTAGCTGTAGCATATTATTATTTTTTTTACAAGAGATTGCATATATAATGTACTTACGAGTAGAATCTAAAACTGTATAAAACTTACTAACAACTAACAACTAGCAGTTCATTTAAACAAACTAGTGACTTAAATGTGCCTGTTTTTAACTGCACAACTTGTCCAAGTTTGGTTCTAAATGAGTAATCGTTACCCCTAGTTCACGTTCGGTGTTGCGCTGGTTTCTGTATTTCGATTTTATACAAGCTACTGCAAAGAAACCAACTTCACACATATAAGTTGTAGGAAATGGCAATATAATCTGCATAGCCCTCTTGAATAACACTGGAAATTTTTCTTGCAAGTTAATCCAAAACTCGACAATTGCTTTCGACAAAAATTGTCACTTCTTTTCTGTACTTGATGTTAAATCAATAAATTGTTCCTCTTCTTCCAGCGATAAATCTGTAGGTGTAACTTCAAGTGGGTTTGTTATCCACTCATATTTGATCAGAAGACTATCATTTTAAAAGAAGTAATGTTTAAAATTTTTAGATAACGTTTTTAAATAATGTTTGATGCATTTAAATATGGGTACTAATAAAACGTTCAGTATATAATTCAGTTTTATTCAGTAAACAAATATTTATGTTCAGTAATTAATTAATTTTTGCAAAGCATAAAAATCGGAATTACATACTAGTAAAATATTGCATATTGCATAAAACAATTAAAAGTTGCCAGTAAAACATGCACGATATTTTATTATATTTTGTAGTTTAAAACTCATAGCAGATGTACAGCATTTTATTTGAATTTGCACAGTAAAAATATTCAATAACAGGGACTTCCATTACCGGCTGGATATTTGAGGATAATTTTTGTGTTACATTTCTGTTTACATATTCCTTCGACTATAACTGAAATTAATCCAAATAATACAAAAAATGTAGGTAAATAATGCACTAAATGTGTGATAAACTTTGGCTATTCCATATCATGGTAGCGATTCTGAATCCTCAAAACCTGAAGAAGAAGCAAGAAGGCTGATGCTGTAGAAGCTTTGAAAAATAAAGGTGCTTTTTCATCGGCAGTGATTGGGAGCAGTTCACCCGTGATCGGCCATTTCGTCACCGCATTCATTATAATGCATTCATAAGCAACTACAATAAATGTGCGGTCGTGAGTGAGCAGTTAAATCGTCTGACTAGCAATTAGATTCCGCCTGGGAGTGCGGGTTTGAATGCCATCAGCTGAATTTTTAAAAAATTGATGCCTTACTAAGTGCTACGTTTTACTGTTTCAGTATTATTAGCAACGTTAAGGTATTTTCACTTATTTTATACATAATTTTGAACACTCTTGTGCTTACTTTATTAAAGACATGAAAACATTTTCTTTCTTTAACCTTGTTATTCACAAATCAATTTTAAAATTACAGAAATTATTTTAATTGGCTTATATAAAACTAAATCCACCAATGTGATGGGCTTCAAAGCTAATCATTACTGTTGTAATGTAATATTCATCGGCATTAAATTTGTTGCTTTGCTTTATTGAAAATTAAAATGATTACTGATCCTGAATTATTTTTGAATTAAACGTCCATTATTTGTACTACTGAACACTCCATACTTTTCCTGAACATCTATAATTTTCAAACCCTCATTGTATAACTTTTCCATGTGATAACCACCGAGATTCGCCATGAAACAATAGTGCTGTATGATCAGCACCAATATCATCGCACATTGAAAAAATAATCTTGCCCTTGAAGGACCTGTTTTTATATAATATACAACAGAAATTACAATGGATAATACCGAATGAAGTCCTAGGCTGATTTCCTTCGAAGTGAGTATTCCCTGTGTATCGTGCAGTAATACTAAACCGCAATTTGAATTTTTTTGCATATAAGTGTTTGTAGACCTTTATATTTTCCTGCCATCGCCGGTGTCCCGTTAGTACAAACACCAACACAGTTTTTCCACTCCATGCCAGAGTTTACTATATAATTATCTTTTATAATATCTTCTGCCTCGTCTAGCTGAGTAGCTAATAATTTGTTTCTGAGCTTCGAAAGAAGCTTCTACATATCCTCTGACATTATCAATATGAAATTTCTAGTTTGTCATTAATTTCTAGTTTCATACAAGACATGTTTAATTAAAGTTGACATTTCTATTCTAAAATTTGAGATTTCTGGTTTAAGTAAGATTTTCGGTTTAAAAATTAAGATTTTTGGAAGGTCGAGATTTGTAATTAAAAGATGGGATTTCTAGTTTACAAGTAGCAACTTACCATTTAAAATTAGACATTTTTACGTGAGCTTAAAATTTCTAGTTTAAAAGTAAACATTTCTAGTTTAAAAGGTTAGAATTCTAGTTTAAAAGTACAGATTTTTGGCGTAAAAGTTGAGATTTCTAATTTAAACAGAAAAATTTCTAGTTTTATAAAATAAGATCCCTTTTCAAAGTAAAGAGTTGTATACTAAAAGCTGAAATTTCTAGTTTAAAAGTTGATATTTCTGCCTTAATCATGATTTCTAATTTCAAGTAAAAATTTGTAGTGTAGAATTTGAGATTTTCAGTTTAAAAGTTGAGATTTTAGATTTAGAAATAGAAATATCTGGTTTGTCATTATTTCTAATTTAAAAATTCAAATTTCTAGTGAAAAAATAGCAATTTCTCGTTTAAAATTTGACATTTCTACTAGAGGTTAAATTTTCTAGTTTAAAAGTCGCGATTTGTAGTTTAAAAGGTGATACTCCTAGTTTAAAAATAGAGATTTCTGGCATAACAGTTGAGATTTCTAATTTAAACGTAACATATATAGTTTATCAAATTAAGGTCCAGCTTCAAAGTATAAAGAGTTGCACTGCAAAAGTTGAAATTTTTAGTTTAAAAGTTAAGATGTCTCGTTTAAGTAATTCATTTGTAGTTTCAAGTAAAAATTTCTAGTTAAGAATTTGAGATTTCTGGTTTAAAAATCTTATGTGATAGACACACACAACTTCCTTTTACAGTGATGTTATAATTAGCCAAAAAATTTATTTTTGATTTTTAAGCATTTGTCAAAATTACAAATTCTACAGAAACTGTACAAAATAGAGCGTCAGTTGAAGAGACAAATTTTCTTTGAAATTTTAAGCTGAATTTAAAAATGTAATAATATACTGGGTGTTCTATTTAAAATAGGAGTTAATAAAAAAAATTACATGAATACACATTAAAAATGTGAAGTTTGCAAACAATCGTTAGAGCCGTTTTTGAAAAAAATCGAAAAAAACTGAAAAATCACAAGAGTAAACACCTACTTCCGGTTTTGCGATTTTCTTCAAAAACTTTCTGTCGCATCTACATAGTACACAAAACTTATATATGAAGTTTCAACGCCATACCTCTTTTTGTTTTTGAGATCTTCTGTTCACAGACAGAAACACCGACAGACCAATTGAAAAAAAATATGTATTTTGGGTTCAGGGGACTCGAAACCGTGAAGATCTGTTGAAAACTCAATTACAAATTTTTGTTGTGAATTCAATACAGTCAGACCTTGCCGTTCGCGGCTTTGCGGTTCGCTGATTTGATTTTACTGGGGGACCCCTTTGTGCTCCCTTTTCTTTGCCGTTCGCGGATATTTGCTTTGCCGTTTGCGGATGGAATTGCCAACGTTAACCGTTTCAACTTTCACACGCTAACGGGCGGTCTTATGAAGACCACTAATCTGACGTTAACTTTAATTCGCTGTTAAAATAAACAAAAGCGCATAAAAATTTGTTTACAATTGAATAATAAGTCATAAGCACCAACGTTTTGTTGAGCTTATGTTTATTTTAACAGCGATTTAAAGTTAACTTCAGGTTAGTGACCTTCATAAGACCGGCCGTAAGTAAATAAAGTAGACGTATGCGGTTTATGACATGAACACCTAAATAACATTATTTCTCACGAACTTGTAAACACACTTATCGAGCCTATGCCTTTGAATCTGTTATTACCAAATTGGACCTGAAATAAATTGTAAAATCGTTGTTTACGCACCCACGATACGTTTTACATCAAATTTCATTCGACCAATTATGGAAAGCATTCCGTCATTGATAGATCTTTGAAATTCTTGAATATACATGCTAATAAGTTAGATATTTTTTTTACTAGTGGTGTTAGCTTTAGGAATCAATTAAATAGTTTGCTGTAAATTCTATAAGGTTTAGTAATTCAGTTTGTGATCTAATTTAGTAACTTAATGTAAAATATGTGCCGCTATTAGATAGTTTTCTACTTTGTATTAGTTAATGATAATGGGGTGTCCCGTTTATTTCATAAATAAATAAATAAACTTTTATAGAGAATGACTTCTACGAAAAATAAAAAATAAAGTTTTCAGTACTGCTAAGCGTATAACACGAATCACAGGCGACTCTTTCCAAATTTGCACTATGACTTTTCACAGCTGTCTATACCAAAATTTGTTTTTTCTTCAAACGTCAATAGTGTGACATTATACTGCTTGATTGATGATGCTAAACTGTCACTTCATTGCCGTGGCATCAAATCACTTTATCTGCCGCTCGTCAACGGCAGATAAAGTTATCTCCGCTGACGAGATAAAGTAATTTTTTTCACAACGTTGTAAATACTTTATTATAAACGTTTGAAGAAGAAATACAGGCAGACGTTGGCGTTCGGGGGGGTTACGTTCCAGAAGAATGCCGCGAAGTGCAAAACCACGATGCACAAGTAAACACAAATGATAAAAACGGGGTTCGGTTCCATAAACTAGATTTATTTTTACTATGCAACCTCAAAAAATTCTTTCTTTCTTTCTTCTGTTTATCCTTGTACCCTATCTGGGTGTCGGATATGAAGTCCAGTCCATCCATTCCTTCCTGCTCCTTGCCATTTTTTTCATCTCTGCCACTGTTTTGCCTCTCTTTATACCGATTTCTTCGATTCTTTGTGTCCAGCGCTTTCTGGGTCTGCCCTTCTTCCTTTTTCTTTCTCCTGGTGCTTCTATGATCTTTTTTAGTAGCGATTTTTCTTCTTTTCTTATTACATGACCATACCATCTTAGTTGTTTCCTTTCTATGAAGTCCATAATTCCTTCTTGTCTTAAAGTTTGTCTTATTCTTTCATTTGTCTCTCTGTCCCATTTGGTAACTCCTTCAATTCTTCTCAGGAACTGCATTTCTGCTGCATTGATCTTGCTTTCGTGCTTTTTGTTTATGGTCCATGTCTCGCTGCCGTAAGTTAGTGTTGGTCTCGCTATACTATTGTATACTTTCAGTTTCACTTGCTTGTCTACTTCTTGTTTCTGTAGTATTGGTTTGTTTATAGCAGTGGTTCCCAAACTTATTTGGCCTACCGCCCCCTTTTTAGAAAAAAAATACTCAGCGCCCCCTGGAAATCTTCATTCTTTAAACGAACAAACAGGAAGATATTGTAGTGGTAGCTTCTTGAGACTGATAATTATGTATGAGTATTTCTAGTAAGGAAATTATTTTGAAAGAAAAGTCATCATTTGAGAATTGTTTAATGAATGATACATTCGCTACAGTTACTGTTAAATTGTGAATAGTTTATTAAAAAGGTTCGAGCATATAAGTTGATTTAGTTGGGATAGTTGTTTGGTAACATCAGCGCTTAGATTTGAATTTGTAGTTATTAACTGACAATCGGAATAACTAAAGTGAAAGCCAAACACAAATAATTATCTGAAAAAGGCAATTATGAAATGTTATAATAAAATATACCATATAGAAATTTTGTAGAATTTTTTATTTCTAGAGAAATCGATATTTTTAAAATAAACTAAGCTTTTCTGAATTTATAACCTTTATTTTGAGTAAATGCAAGTTTGAATAATAAAAACCCTTTATTATAATGGTATTTACTTTTTGGATGGTGTATTAAAGGGTGTGATAAAGTAAAATTAAAAAAGCTGAGAATAAACGGACTGAATAATTAAAGTAACAAATGGTATGAAGAAGAATACGAACATTTAATAATGGTAAATAGTCTTCATGGAATAAATAAATCTGTAACTTGCATTTTGTGTGTTTATTTGGAAAATAATGTTACATTATGTTACACAACAGATGAAATCTGTAGGAATGGTTTTTCTAAATCTTCTTATCTTCTCTTCCCTCTTGAAGCTTTCACCGTCCCCTTATTTTTATTCACCGCCCCCCAAATGCACCCGAGGCTACTATCGCCCTCCTAGATCGTTCCAACGCCCCCCAGGGGGCGATATCGCCCACTTTGGGAATCACTGATTTACAGCATAATATACGTTCCTTGTTTTCTTTATTCTTTGTGCAATGTCGACTTCTATTCTTCCATCATCTGTTATTACTGAGCCGAGATATTCCACTGCTGTAACTACTTCTATTGTTATCCCATTTATTTCTATAGTTCTTATTATCTCAGTGTTTTTGTTATTTATAATCATCATTTTTGTTTTGTTAGTATTCACCTCCATTCCCATTTTCTCCATTTCCTCGTTCCAAATTTTAACCAGTCCCTTCATTTTATTGTGAGTATCTGCTATTAGCATTATGTCATCTGCGTAGATTAAACTATCTACTTTGATTGACCTTAGTTGGTGATGTCTTAGTTGTGATTGTAGATGTTTTGATTTCTCTCTTGTATTTAATAAAATTTTGTCCATTACAGTTATGAATAGGAGTGGGCTAAGACTATCTCCTTGTTTTAATCCTTTTGTCATGTGAAACGTGTCGGATACTTGTCCATTCATCTGTACTCTTCCTTTGACTCTCTGGTAGATGTTCTTAATGTTTCTTAAGAGTTTTCTGGGTGTCTGTAATTCTATAAGGTACTTCCATATGTTACTTCTTTTTATATTATCGAAGGCGGCTTTCAGGTCTATAAATGTGACGAACATTTCATTTCCTCTTTCTATTGTTCTTTCCGTTATATTTCTTATTATATGTATGTTGTCCATTGTTTGTTTACCTTGTCTGTATGCTGCTTGTTCCTCGGCCAGTTTGTGTCCTATGCAGTGTGTAAGTTTCTTTTGTAGAATCTTCGTGTACATTTTGAAAACTGTAGAAGATAGGCAGATTGCTCTATAATTATCACAATTCCCAGTTTCTCCTTTTTTATAGATAGGTATGATTGTATTATTTTCCCAGTCCTTTGGAATTTGCTCTCCTTCCCATGCTTTTCTGAATATTTCGTGTAACCATATCTTTCCTTTCGGCCCCATGAATTTTATCATTTCTGCCTCGATACCATCTGGTCCACCTGCCTTGCCCAGTTTAAGTGAACCAATTGCCTCATCCACCTCTGACATTTCTATTTCTAATTCGTTTTCCTGTGGTTCTATTTCGTCGTATTCGTCTTGCTCTTCTTGTTGATTTCGGTCCTCTTCGAATTTTTCTTCGTAGGATTCTTTCCATACTTATAGAATTTCAGATATTTCCGTTTTTAATTCGTTTTTTTTTTGTTCCTTATTCCTCTTACTTCTCTTCCTTTATTTCCTCTTAACTTTTTTACTATACCCCAAAAGTGCTTATTATTTTTTGTATACACTTCCTCCATTTCCCTTCCAAAGTTTTTCCAGCATTGAATTTTTGCTTTTCTTATTTCTCTTTTGGCCTTGTTTCTTTTCCCTATGTAATCTTCTCTGTCCTCTTGGTGTTTAGTTGTTATATATTTCTTCCACGCTTCCTTCTTCTCTCTGATTGCTTTTTTTACTTCTTCGTTCCACCATCTTGTTATCTTAGTGTTTTGTTTCACTTTCTTTATTCCACATATCTTTTTAGCATTTTTTATCAGCGTATCTTTGAATATTTTCCATATTTCTTCTACTGTTCCTTCCAATCTTTTTATTTCAAATTTTTCTAGTTTGTCATCTGTATTTTTCTTGTATTTTTCTGCACTTTCTGTATCTTTTAATTTGTAGATTGGTATTCTCTCATATTCCTTTTTCTCCTCCACTGTAATATTTATTTCATTCATTATTGCTCTTATTAATCTGTGTTGTGTGGGGAGTTCCGCTTCTCCTATTGTTTTCACTTCCTCTATTATTTGTTCTAATTCCCTCCTGTATACGATGTAATCTATCAGACTTCTTGCCCCTCGTTCTTCCGCTACATATGTGTACTTTTCTTTTAATGGTTGATACCAAAAAGTGTTTCCCACTATTAAATCGTTTGTTATACTCAAAAAATTCAAAAATACATAAACACGCATATACAAACTAAAATTCCGTACATAACATAAGTCTGCCGCTTGAATCTAGAGCTATTCAAGTTATAATTTTACAATTTATTTCAGGTCCAATGTGGTAATAAGAGATTCAAAGGAATAGGCTCGATAAGTATGTTTACAAGTTCGTGGTTTATTTATATAAATAATGTTATTTAGGTGTTCATGACATAAACCGCATACGTGTGCTTTATTTACTTAGTGTGTGAAAGTTGAAACAGTTAACGTTGGCAATTCCATCCGCAAACGGCAAAGCAATCCCCGAACGGCAAAGAAAAGTGAGCACATAAGTTCCCCCACTAAAATCAAATCAGTAAAAGGCAAATCCGCAAACAGCAAGGTCTGCCTGTACTATATTTATGTTATTCGGAGCAAAAGTATCTTTATGTAGCTCGGCTGTACTTATCTGCCTCGTAAGCTCGGCAAATAAACCGTCCAGCCACACCACACAACACAAAGTATAACTTTTGCTCCTAATAACATAATATACTATTTTTTAGATATTTATTGATTAATGCTATAACAATTGAATAAAATTTTGTATTATACACGAAGTTAAACGATTCACTCATGGATAAAATTTAACTTTGTGTTGTAACGTGCGTTCAAAGAAAAACATTATGGAGAGGGCTTTGAACTAGATTTTATTAGACTGTATATCAGTGATTATTACATCGCTCTACCCGGAATTCAGCGTGCTGAGACTGCTGAGTCACTTCAGTTGTCAGTTGTCAAAGTGAGGTTATATGTTTATACTCATATTATTACATCGCTCTACCCAGAATTCAACGCGCTCGGTCACTTGAGTTGTCAGTTTTCAAAGTGAGGTTATGTGTTTATACACAATCCATAAAATAAGTTACGACATGACTTTCAAAAATTACTGTTTGACACAAGGCCACTTGATAATAGTTTTTTTTAACACACTTTATATATAATAAGTAACTATTACACTTAGTGCTCACGTAAATAATAATAAATCTACAGAACTTAAAGTGATCACAAAACTAATAAAACAACGGGTATATAGTCTAATACGTTTTTGGTACACTCCGCAAAATTACACTTGAACAAGTTCGTTTAAGTCTGCAAAATGCTATTTTAGCGAACTAGCGGAATAGTACTTTAATGGATTTTGCCAGACTGAGTTGAGTACTTCATGGGTTGTTTGTAGCGGACTGAAAGGTAACATAGCAACACATTAGAAACGTGATGGTTTTTAAAATTAAAAGTAATTTACATTTTTCTGACTTATAGCAAACAATTTGCAGAGCTGATACCAAAAAATTTTGTATGCATCACATACGCAAATAGTTTTAGGGGACTCCTCTGATTAAAGGCTCGGCGCCTTCGTTGCTTCGTCTTTAAAAACAATTAATCCCCTAAAACTCCATTTTGCGTACTTAATACATAATATGCTATTTCATACCTTTCCACTTAATTTATCTACATTATGCATTGCCACAGATTTACAACTGTATTTACTTTGTTGTGTATTTTGCTTTTTTGTTTTCGTTTCATTTTTAAACAAACTTTTCTAATTGATGGAAAGTTGCAATATGTTTTACATCAACAATATGCATTTTATTTGTATAAAATGTTTTTTTTCTATAGCAAATGTTAAAGTGTGCTTTAATCAATTCAAAACAAACGGTCAAGTGTTACTTTAACATCAAGGGTAGATAGAGTATATTACATACCGAAGTGGGAAGTGTTTCATTTCTGTCGATAGATTAAGTAGTTAACTTTATCTCAAGACAGGAATGAAACTTCTCACCGTGGTATGTATACTATTTTATTCGCAATCATCTAATTTTAAAAATAACTACAATTGAATTCTGAATAATAGATATCTTGATGTAGCTAATATTTTTGTTACCATGAAAACAACCCAGTCTTCAGGTATGTAATATTTTTCGGGGTATGTAATAATTTCCCAGCTAGTTTCAGTAATCATCTAGTTCTCAGCTGTTGACATGTCATGAAATTGACACATTACAATGTGATTGCGAATAAAAGTAAATTATCTTACAGTAGCGCCTATTACCATACATTATACAACTGTTTTCAGTGACTAAAATGAAGTTTTATTCACAAGCGAGTTTTCATTATTTATACTACTGCATTGTGGGTAGCACTGTCAAGCTATGTCAAATTCGTCATTTTCAGGTTAAGTTTTGTGTCCGTCTGTGTCAAACAACAAAAAAAACCTAACCTACAAACCTCGAATTTGACATAGACTGACAATACACTTCAGTACTGCCAATACACTTCAGTACTGTCAAACGTATGTCAAAAATCATAGGCGACTAATTATAAATTTATTTCGCGACATATTCTGACTGCGCAAACTATTTAGGCACAAGAATTGCTACGGTAAGATAAAACGTCGTATATCACCCGTGAGCGAAATGCTATTATAAGCCGTGAGAAATTGTATCGCTTGTGCTGGGGCACTCGTGATTCAAAATTCTCACTCGCAAATAATGATGCATTTCTCTCACTTATAATAAATATAATCTACTATTAATTTTCTAACTTTTATTTAAATTAAATATTACAGCTTCGTATTATCCTAGCAACCCAATCTAGCTACTGAGATTTTTAAATGTGATTGACTTTCCTTATTTTCTTTTGAAATTGTTAAAGTTCTTGCTATAGAATAAAATTTTGTATTATACATGACAATAAAGTTGTTACTATCCACTCTTGAATCATTAACTTTATCGTCTTGTATAATAAATTACTATTACATTTAGATTCTGATCTTTTATATTATGCTAATATGCGCGATTAACCTGTTTGGCCACAATCCCATTTTTTTATTTCTAGGGAAGCTTTACAACTATTATTACTGTTAATGATATTTCCAAATTTGGACAGTTGTTTAGAAGGATATTGGTATTTTCCATGGCTATATGATCCGAAGCAGACAATGAGAAAGTAAATAATGTTGGAACAGCATTATCCTTAAACCTATTTTGCCATCAACTCGTTTTTTTTCACACATACAATCTGCAAAATGCTTCTCACAAATTCTTGAATTACCATTAGGATACTAACAGGGGGGACTGACTCCAGTTCAGCAGCAATGCTACACAGACTTAAAAAAGATCATTCTGGAGACTCTTAGCTTACTTAAAATGTAATAAATGTATTAAATAAATTATATTTTTCTGCTTTTACAACTTCTAGTAAGGTATGGCATTCTATATGCTGTAAAAACGCCAACTCACGAATGACATAAAATAATAAAGGTGAGATTGATCGCTTTTTTCTTTATATATATGTTTCGATTTGTATTTGCGTACAATGACGTCAAGCAGTCACCTAAGTATGCTGTCAGACTGGTGTGGTGTAAGCACTGGTGAACTGTCTAGCCTGAGATCGCGAGTTCAAATCTCGGTCTAGGCCGAATTTTATTAAATTGCCAAAAAATGCGAGTATAAATGTATCTCTCTTCTCACCGTTAAATCTGAAATGCCATATCATCAGCGCTGTCTGCATCATTTGTATTCTCCACTAACAGTTATGATAAATCACCGACCCAATTTTAAACCGACTTCCTCTGTCTAGGTTTTGCAATTATTAGTTCCCACTTTCTTCAAGAAGTATCTATAGCCCGTCGTCACACATACGGTGCAATCATGTATAGGACGTATAACCATGGCCGACTAAATTAAATACTATGGCCTGCACATAGGGAATAGTAAGAGTAGGGCAAATGATGACATTTAGGGATCCATGAAATGAAGTTAGTCACAATTTCACAGTTGACTACACTAATAGAATGAAGAGATGCATCCGGTGAAGTTAGTTACAACTGTCATAGGTTATAGTTGACTATAAATTATTTAGTATTTAGTCGTGGTAAGAAGTTGAAACTAAATGTGCTTTATGCCATGTAATGCACTTTTATTTATTAACTAGTAAATACAGTGGTATTAAACCCACTTTATATTCATTTGCTGTTCACATCTAGACCTGAGGAACATAGATTGAATAATATTTAAATGTAGGACTCCAAATAGTGCTTCAATCTTGAGATTTTATACTGGCTTGCTTCCATCTACTTGTAATAAATCCTAAAAGTAAGGATTAATGATATAAAAAGAAAATTAAGATGACATTAGTTTTCCTACCTAACATGAAAACTAAAGCGTAGGTACTCCAAATTTCCTCTGATTCTTTCCAAAATGATTTTCACATATTCTTGGTCGTTTGGATTTATAATTTTCTGTGTCGATGCTGTTTAACCAAATTGTTTTGCTGCAGGATTTTTGAGTATGCTTACAGGATGTATACCATTTTCTGAACGGTTATTACACCCCGGCACGCAAGATAATGAAATATGCACTTACTTCGAAAGTGCAATAAATCTGACTATTCAACTCACTTGTCATCTATCAAAAACTGACCAATAAAAATACATTTGACGTCTTTGAGCCAATAAAAATGAACTATATTGACAATTTTCACTAGTGAAAATAATCGATAATTTTCAGTAGTGGTAAAGTGAATATTTTAAACAAATGTTATTTTTATTAGAAAAAGTCAATATTAGTTTTTTGTTACTGTAGAAATTGCGTAGTTTGTTGCTAGATTTATTGAAAACTAATTTGAAGAAGTAGTTTGGTTCATTGAATAGTCTCTCGAATGCCATTCTTAGTCAAAGTTAAGTAGAATATTTTTGCGGTGGTATCACTACTCATGTCCATTGCGCTTAGCATTAGGATTCGTGCTAGCACAATCGTCCTATTCGAACCTAAGCGCAATGGATATTCGTAATACCACAGCAAAAATATTCGACATAACTTTGACTATTCATGGTATTATAAGTGACAATTTCAATGTCACTAATTCAAAAAATCGAAAGCACACATGCCAACTAAATTTTTAAATTCTAATGGGATCCAAAAGGGATCCAACCAATGAAATGCTGTTGCCGCGTTTGCTCTACTCTTACTATATATGGGTACTCTAGTACTTGTCAATGACCCCTTATAAGAAGGTTATGTTTTTTGTGGTTTTAAAATATTAATTTAATATGAGTGCACAGAAAAGATCTCTTGGTGGCACATGGTGTACTGTGCATTTCCATATAAATTGCATGGACTTTAAACGTACAGATTATTCCTGTTCAGTTTAAAATTTAGGCGCATAATTTTGAATTTACCGCCTCTGCGCACCACTAGGATCATGGCGGACAATTTCAAGGTCACAAAAATTGAGTATGCTGACATCAAAAGCGCCGACACAGAGGCCATTCTGATTTAGGGTATTATTCTGTGACGTTAGTGTATATAAAGCACTGTACTTGAAACTGCTAAATTATAGGTTATATTTCATCCTGATGCGTGACATATGCGTAACATAGGTAATTTAACTTCTTCATAGATAAACATGACTATTCAACACTATAACATATAAGCCAATCACATTGCAGACATTTGCTTTTTTCAACCAATAACAGCAGTATATCACTGAATATTGGGCACCATGCAAAATATTCACAAAACAATGTACGTACTCAAAAAATAAATAACCTTGTTGCGAAGTATCGCTTAGCAACGATGTTCTGCCCTTAGTGATATCGCTAGGTTACGTAACACTAAACCCCAACAAACTGTGTGGCTTGTTTTAAAAATTTTAAAATACTGTGTTTTGGAAGTATTCCGCTGAATTTAATTGAGAATGAATAATTATATTAATTGTTGGATTATTTTTTGATAAAGTTAATCGTTATGTATTAATATTGTTAAATAGTCGTCCCAAATACCACTCGAAGTGGATATATATTTTTTTAAATATTTTGCCATTTCCATAGTAATTATTGCAAATATCACTCAACAAAATCACATTTAAATGTCACTCGCCTTCGGCTCGTGACATTTTTGATGTGATTTTGTATCGTGAAATTTAAACGCAATAATTTACATGGAAATGACAAAATATTTGTCAAAAATATATCCACTGCTTGTGGTATTACCCTTGACTATTCAATTCACCTGTCATCTGTCAAAAAGTGACCAATGAAAATCCAGAATTCTGACATTTCTTGACCAATCAAAAAAATATCAGTGGATATATCTTCCTAGAAGGTATTCAAGTGACTATTTTAAACAAATGTGATTTTTATTAGAAAAAGTCAATATTAGTGTTCTGTTACTATAGAAATTGCGCAGTTTGTTGCTAGATTTACTAAAAATTAATTTGAAAAAGGAGTTTGGTTCATTAAATAGTCCCTCGAATACCATTCTTAGTCAAAGTTAAGTAGATTATTTTTGCGGTGGTGTCACTACTCATGTCCATTGCGCTTGGGATTAGGACTCGTGCTAGCGCACTCGTCCTAATCGTACCAAGCGCAATGGACATTCGTGACACCGCCGCAAAAATAGTCGACATAACTTTGACTACTCATGGTATTATAAGTGATAATTTACGTTCTTAATCAGTTCCTCTTCTACCGTTTTAACAATGTAGAACATGATAACTATTCCACCTAATTTATTTGTTCTCCCTAATACTTTTAGCGAATAACAAATGGTTTTCTTTAACGCAATACAATAAAGAACCTTCTAATTTTTTTTGTGGGAGATGTATGGGTGTGTCTATTGAAAAGTAATGCCAACGTGACAATAGTTAATTTTCTATGCGATTGAAAAATCAAATCAAATTTATTCAATTAATATGTTATGAAAATATTACAAAAAAAAAAGATGTATACAAATACTTACAATGTGTTATTCACCACGTTGCCTCAAAATATTCATTAAGGCTGTATTGTTCCAGATTTATTAACAATTCTTTATATTTTTTAAAGAAGCAATCAGAAGGAAGTAGTCGACTTTTCCATGCCATCACTTTAAATACACATTTTTGTACATTTACTGCAAGCATTATTGTAGAGTAAAAAGGAATTTTCAGAATTTCAAAACGGTATTTTAATAAGCTCTAAAATGCTCAACTTTGCCATAATTTAAACTTTTTCGTATCTCCTACGGTTTCCAAGATCCCAATGGTCACCCACGAATTTGGGAAACCCTGTACAGATACAGTTATGACTTAGTTACCAGCCTACTTTTGTATATGTAAACAAAGGCGTAATATCCTATAACCAGTAATAGTATATTACATACCGAGGTGGGAAGTGTTTCATTACTGTCGAGAGATTAGGTAGTTTACCGAGACGCGTAGCGTCGAGGTTAAATTTATCTCGAGACAGGGATGAAACTTTCCACCGTGGTATGTATACTATTTTATTTGCAATCATCTAATTTTAAAAATAACTACAATTGAATTCTGAATAATAGATATCTTGATGTAGCTAATATTTTTGTTACCATGAAAACAACCCACTCAATGTTTTGTTACCATGGAAACACCCCACTCTTCAGGTATGTAATATTTTTCGGGGTATATAATAATTTCCTGGCTAGTTTCAAGTAATCATCTAGTTCCCAGCTGTTGTCATGTCATGAAATTGACACATTACAATGTGATTGCGAATAAACACATTAACTGACATTTAATTTTTTTGTAAAACTATAAATGACATTCATAGTTCATTTATTTCATGAATATAGTTGATCCTTAATTTTATTATCATCTTTTCATAAATCCTAGTGGCTATGGCAGATGTAATTTGGGTTGTATCGGAACGACAGTAAGGATCATCATCTTAGCTGAACCACCCTGTATATAAAGAAATAGTTATTTAAGCATCAAGGGAAGTAAGTAGCTTTTACCAGTCGAGAATGAGTTTGCCAGCCCGAGCGAGCGAGACTGGTTGTAGATAGTTACTTCCCGAGCATGCTTATAATATTTTTCTCCATACCTAACAAAAATTTGAATAATTTTCCCTTAATAATTCCACGTTAATTGATAGAAAATTAATCTATTACAAACAAAGCAAATAGTCACCTATTGTTGAGTTGCTTAGTAGCAATTGTTTTTCAGTTGTTTCTGTCAATATAAACAATCATTTTTGTACTTGCGTTTCTTTTCACTTACTTCCCTTGGGGAGTATGTTTTACCTTACTTCCCTAATGTCATGACAGCCAGTAAACAAACAGTAAAATCAAATTACCTGCAATGGATATGTCAAAGTAAGTGTAACTTACTAGATGGGCATGGAGAAAACATTATAAAACAGTAATGTTCGTGTATAGTAACTGATTTCTCTTTAATTTCTTTAAAATAATGTAAACATGACGTCACAGAACTAATATACGAGGTGTCATAGAAATGGCCAGGTAGCCATGCAGCCAGATTAATTTTTAGTGAAACATTGTAAGAAATTTGTTTTGATTTGGTGCTTATTTTTCGAGTACAAGCGGTTCTACCTTCGGTACCAGATATTGTTAAAATGTAAAAATGCAGAATTCCTGTTTAAAAATTTGTGGAAAACAAGGGTAAAGTATAGCGAATATGGCAAGACAGTTCAAGTTTATGCGATATCTGAAATTTTAGTGATTTATTTTGTCAGTGTTATCAAACAATATTTAAGTAAGCAGCAGTGCTTAGCTATTTGAGTTATTTTACTGGTTACATAGCTCTTCTTTTATTGTTTATTGGATAAATGATAATTCCATAAATAAAGAAAATCAGATTTTTAATTAAATTTGGTAGTTATATACGCATACACGTTACAATGCTACAATGTAAAGCATAGCATTATTAAAGAACACCTTTGGTGCTCTTTGAAATTTAAAATATGGTTAATATCCTTTATCTAATAGATGTGTCTGTCCGGGACGCTGGTCTGTCCGGGACGCTGTTTTGTCTGTCTGGGACGCTGTTTCAGCAGCCAAACCGTAAGAGATCGAGAAAAAAGTTATTAAAGTTATATGTTTGGAATGGTCATGTCAGGTCAGGAACCGAAGTTCAGTCTCTAACACTAATTATTATCTTAATTATCCTAATCCTAACTTTTTAGGTTAGATTCTAGGCAAATTTTATCAAGGCGAATGCGACTGGTAGTTTGCTACCAACAACGACGTCAAATACGTACGTGTGGTGAATACGCGTTCTATTTGCAAAACGGTCTTTTTTTGTTTTATTAAATGAGACATTTGTCTCACTGGACTGCTAGTTAACAATAATATGCAAATGTTTCGTAGTGTACACATTAATGCTGTTTCTTAACACAAACATACTGCATCACATGTTTTGGATTGCCTTAATAAATATATTAATTTTAAACTAGGTGCTGTAGTTAAATGAATTTTACATGAAAATAAATGTAAAAATATAAACAGATATATTGAAAATTTTCTTATTCAAATATATAAGCAAGAAACTGAATTTTCATCTGTTAATATAAAATCTGAAAACACTAATTGTTTGTATTTACTTTGCAGAGACAAATTGGCAGCAGTGAAACTTAATCGATACAAAGATGATCTTTTATTTTTCATGTTTTATAATAACTGTGGTGATGTCCTTCAAGTTGCCGCAGCTACGGAATTGTAAGTATAGTTGACATTTCATAGCATACCATAGCTTACATTGTAACTTGATACCTAGGTACAGTCGAGAGTGGCGATATCATACCGAAGAAAAGGTATGGATCACGCAAGTTCCTGGTATGGTGCTTCTTGAAAAAACGTCGACGTACGAGCGAGGCACATATTACTTTTTTGATGCACACAATTGGAGAAAAGTGGCAAAAGAATTCCACTTAGACTACAGTAAGCTCGAGGGTCGACCGGTCATACAACAAGCCATGCACAACGCTACGTAAACCATGGCCGATTCCATGACGCACCGCAAACGAAAGCTGTACATGTATCATCCGTTGTATAAGATTTACGTCTAGTTTGGTTGTCGCTATAAAGGCATTTTTGTTTATCACATTTGGATAAGTATTAATAAATAAAGTCAAGTTCTACATATTTGCCAGCTTTCGTTTTCTTGTAAAGTAATGTACAGTAATAAATCATGCGCAAGTATATTGAGTCCTTTAAAAATTTTTTGTTCTGTAGATTATATTTTATTTATAAAATGTGTGTTATTTTTTGTGGGACTCACGTACAGGTAGTTCCAGGAAAATCGGTAGTTTAGAACAGGTGAGACACGAATATTAAACTGCTACTGCATATTGGAAAATATTAGTTACTGTTGAATTTATTAAAAAGTACAGGAAGATCCAAATGTGAGGAAAATCAAGCACTTCTTGATTGAGATAGACGGTAGGTTGTACTTGTGTAGAATTTTATGAATAACAATAATCTACAAAGAAATTGGAACTACCGTTAACTGTATTCTTATAAGGGTACATTTATGATGGGGCAACGATAAGCCTGTCGATAAAAGTGAAGCAAAGAAAAACAAACATTGACATATAAGTATAAGTACTTGCTCATCCTGGTGATGCTTGCTCAGGTAGGCTTACTGGTCAAATAGCGATAAGAGTGATGACATTTTATTATTGATATTTCTTCACTTTTTGGTGATGCATTGGATTGATGTGGATAAATTGATAAATTACGTTTTACTCAAAAGTGTGTTTGTGGTGCCAAATTGCCATAACAGATTTAGTACTTAATCCTTTGCTTTTATACTGTAACGTGTAAGGCAGTTAAAGTTGAATTTGTTCTTCTGTTTTACATTTTCCCTCCGTTTCTTCTATCCTGAGTGATTTCCTTAACTTCTTCCCGTGGCATGCCTTTTTCTTCGATGTCTTCTTTTATCTCATCATTCCTTGTTCTTCTTGGACTTCTTTTCTGTTCTTTCCTTGTACTTTTGTTTGATAATACTCCTTTGTGAATCTTTTCTTCCAACATGCGACATACATGTTCAAACAATCTTAACTGTCCTGCTATTTTATTATGAATGGGCTTAATATTCAATTGACTGTCATTCATTTAATTTTTTATTGCATCTCTTCTTGCTTTAATTTTGATTTGTCTTTATTTGTGTTTTATGTTTTTCTGTTAACGTTCATATTTCATTGTATTTCATTGTTGGTCCAACAACCTTTCTGATTATGTCTATTTTTATGTTTCTTGGTAATTCCCTTTTTCAAAGGAATGTTGTTTTCAATGTATTATATATTCTTCCTGTTTTTCTCATCTTTTTTCTTACTACTATTCTCCATTATCATTCCAAATACAGGCAGACCTCGCCGTTCGCGGCTTTGCGGTTCGCTGATTTGATTTTATGCGGGGCACCTTTGTGCTCCGTTTTCTTTGCCGTTCGCAGATTGCTTTCCCGTTCGCGGATGTAATTGCCAACTGTTTCTACTTTCACACACTAATAGTACAGTAAAACTAGGGTTTAACCCAAACATCCAAAAAAAAAGTTCTACCCAGCGACAAACTGTTTAGTAACCTCTTCTTAGTAAGTGGTAAAAAGTCACACGACCCCGCACGTCAGGTTCAGGCGGAAAGGGGGGTGGAAAGTTGGTAAAATGGTAGGTTTCAACAGTTTTTTGCAAATATCTCGTTAACTATCAGGTTTAGCGCAAACTTTGTTTTATACAAAATTAATCTACATTTAATTTACAGTAGAAATGGTCTTATGAATTTTTGCGTTCCAGTCAAGTGGTACAGAGATATGGAGGGGGCAAGAAAGTCATTATTTTCCAGTTAGCTTGGGATCCATCTTACTCACTTGAAAAATACTTAGTGACGCATAAATAACATAGGAACATTTGTTTGTATGTATGTATGTATATACGTCAATGTGTATGTATCTGATAATATACATACATTGCTCCCCTCTTTTGTCGTTTTATCTTCATGTGGATAGAATTAAAATAAGGTTAACTACAAACTTTATCTAATAAGCTTTAATACAAAAAATTATAAAAATTGTTTACATATATATACAGGGTGAGTTTTTTTTCATTATCACTATAGGCATCTCGGAAACCGTGAAAGATAGAAGGTTGGTTAAATGGAGAAAGAATTGCAGTTCTATGAGCTTATTCGAGATGTGCTTTTGTTTCTTTGAAAAAATCCAAGGCCTACTAGATACAAGCAAAATATTAAAATTACTTAATTTTTTTAAGTCGGTCTAGCGCCGTTATTGTTGAAAATAGAAAAAAAATTATAAGAATAAAAGTTTTAGTAATTTTTACGGTGTTTATCTTACACTTATTAGTTTTCTTCTAGCTTTCATAGTTTTTGAGTTATAACATTAAGTTACATTTTTTTAAATAGCAATCATAGTTGGCTTAGACATTTCTAAAAAGAGCTAATTTTTCCGCTTAAAATGACATAAGGTTTGTTATACCTATTTTGACAAATAATTCTTTTATAATAATTTTCGTAATAAGAAAATGACGAAAACAAAAACTATCAAAGCTAGAAGGAAATTAATAAGTGTAAGATAAACACCCTAAAAATAGCTAAAACTTTTATTCTTATTATTTTTTCTATTTTCAATAATAACGGCGCTAGACAGGCTTTAAAAGATTAAGTAATTTTAATATATTGCTTATATCTAGTAGGCCTTGGATTTTTTAAAAGAAACAAAAGCACACTTTGAATAAGCTCATAAAACTGCAATTCTTTCTCCATTTAGCAAATGAGATATGCTCTGTTTAGAAATGTCTAAGCCAACTATGATTGCTATTTAAAAAAATGTAACTTAATGTTATAACTCAAAAACTATGAAAGCTAGAAGAAAACTAATAAGTGTAAGATAAACACCGTAAAAATAGCTAAAACTTTTATTATTATTTTTTTTTCTATTTGCAATAATAACGGTGCTAGACCGACTTTAAGAAATTAAGTAATTTTAATATTTTGCTTGTATCTAGTACGCCTTGGATTTTTTCAAAGAAACAAAAGCACTTCTTGAATAAGCTCATAAAACTGCAATTCTTTCTCCATTTAACCAACCTTCTATCTTTCACGGTTTCCGAGATGCCTATAGTGATAATGAAAAAAAACTCACCCTGTATATATGAGGGCGACTAGGCAAATTCCCACAGAAACATATGTAAGATAAACTATGAGGAATAATAAGTTTGTTTTTCAAAATATTTGCCTTTACATTGCATGCATTTATTCATTATATTGAACCAGTCCTCAAATACCCGTGACCATTGTTCTGGAGACACTTCAGCGACCATGTTATTATAAGCCTCAACAGCCCCATCGGGGGAATGAAACCGTTGTCCATGCAATTTATTCTTGATTGTGGGGAATAAATAGAAAGCACACGGTGCCAAGGTGGGGCTATAAGGTGCGTGATCCAGTAGTTCCACATTTACAGAGGCCAAAAATGCCATTGTTTGAGCAGCGGTGTGGGATGATGCATTGTCATGGTGTAGAATTCGAGGTTGTGTATGTACTTTTTCAACGACTGCTGGTAAACGAATGGTGGAATACCACTCAGCGTTTACTGTGGGACGATCTTCCAATGGAATTATTACAAGATGGCCTGATTGGCTAAAGAAGAAAGCAACCATCTTCTTACTTGCGCTGCGATATCGCATAAATTTTGTTGCTTTTGCTTCACCTTGGAAGATCCACTCTGCCGATTGTCGCTTCGTTTCCGGTTCATAACAATAAATCTGTGTTTCATCACCGGTGACGATGTCATACACATGTTTTGACTGACCATTTGCAAACGTCTTCAGCATTTTCTTGCACTAATCCACACGTGCTAGTTTTTGAGCTTCATCCAAATTATGTGACACACAACGCGTGCATAGCTTTCTGGCACACAAATGTTGGTGAAGAATTGTGTTGATTTCGGTCCCCGAGATGCTTAGGGATGCCTCAATTTCAGCATAGGTGATTCGCCGGTCTTGCTCCACGAGGCGGCATACAGCATCAACGTTTTCATCAGTAAGCGCAGATTTTGGTCGTAGAGTACTTTTGATCATTGTTTCGTATATATATATATATATACAGTGTGTTTCACTTTACGTGGAAGCACCCCTATATTTTCTTTGTTTTTGTATGAATCGATTTGAATTTTTTACCAGTTGTACAACTTACCAAGAGGCATCTATTCATGTGCTTGAGCGCAAATGACGTTATTAGCCTGGCCTACTACGATCAAGAACATGGGTCCTATTGTCAATATTTTGCATCGCGTTAGAGTTACAGCAAAAAGTTATTAAGAAAAGTTCTTTAGAATCAAAAGAATACCCCAAATACCGATTTTCGTTTAATAATGCGAATTTTTAATTTTCATCCATAAATTTGTCAAAGTCCCAAATTTCAATTTTTAATTTGGTATCAAATGGTGCCATGGAGAACCAACATTTTCATTTTTGTTGCAAACGTCATTAGCTTTTAATAATGGCTGAATTGCGCTTAACTGTAGCTGAGAAAGTAGAAATAATTAGAATTACTGGTGAAAATGCAAGATCCAATAGAGAAGTAGGTAGAATATTTAATGGAAGGCATCCAGGGCGTGCACCTATTTTTCCTGGCACTTAGTTTCTGACGATGCAAGCAGCGGCAAATTTTCGATGGTGCAATAGTTACATTTAATGCCATATCTCAGGAGGATTAGCGTCATAAACCGCCAAAATCATTTCCTCCAAGGGATGCTCTCGAACTATTCTTCTTGGTCTGGGCTTAAAAACATTTCCAGTTAAATTAAAAAGTTGATTAATTTCTTAAACAATTCCAGGATAAATAGGTGCACGCCCTGAATGCCTTCCATTAAATATTCTAGCTACTTCTCTATTGTATCTTGCAGTTTCACCAGTAAATCTAATTATTTCTACTTTCTCAGCTACAGTTAAGCGTAATTCAGCCATTATTAAAAGCTAATGACGTTTGCAACAATAATGAAAATGTTGGTTCTCCATGGCACCATTTGATACCAAAGTAAAAGTTGAAATTTGGAACTTTGACAAATTTATGGATAAAAATTAAAAATTCGAATTATTAAACTAAAATCGGTATTTGGGATATTCTTTTAATTCTAAACAACTTTTCTTAATAACTTTTTGCTGTAACTCTAACGCGATGCAAAATATTGACAATAGGACCCATGTTCTTGATCGTAGTAGGCCAGGCTAATAACGTCATTTGAGGTCAAGGACATGAATAGATTCCTCTTGGTGAGTTGTACAACTGGTAAAAAATTCAAATCGATTTATACAAAAACAAAGAAAATACAGGGGTGCTTCCATGTAAAATGAAACACACTGTATATACAGTGTGGTCCATTAAGTGTGCAACAAATGGGACATTTTTTTATTAGTTGTACAATCGAAATTTAAATATTGCCAAAAGTTAGTGTATGTTCGATAACCATATCAGATGCCCTTAGAATGGCTTCAAGTCAAACAATATACAGGGCAGGACAAAAAATATGAAATTCGTTCAAGAATAAAGTTCCCTTATTTAAAAAAATATAGCAACATTTTATTGAGAAAAGTTGTTTATAATCAAAAGTTATGCTCAAATGCAAAGACACGGCCTCCTATTCGAATTTTGATTCTTTTTTTGTAAAATTTTGTATTATCCCCGTATGATACAAATTTTTATTATTCTGATTTTATTAAGAGTTTTTCATATGTAAATTATTATTAGTAAAGCATTTGCTTTGTTAAAAAGAATATTTGCGAAATTCTAAAGTTCTGTTAAATATCGTTGCAACAAACATGAAGTGGACGCTTACCTAAAAAAATATAAATCCAAGTAAATTTTACAAATAAGCTTCAAGTTGCTAAAAGTTATTTAAAAGGGATGTGGTTGTGGCTACTTTAAATACATATTAAATCAAAATAATAAAAATATGTATCATACGGGGGTAATACAAAATTTTCCAAAAAAGAATGAAAATTCGAATAGGAGGCCGTGACTTTGTATTTGAGCATAACTTTTAATTCTAAACAACTTTTCTCAATAAAATTTTGCTATATTTTTTTAAATAAGGTAACTGTTCTTGAACGAATTTCATATTTTTTGTCCTGCCCTGTATATTGTTTGACTTGAAGCCATTCTAAGGGCATCTGATATGGTTATCGAACATGCACTAACTTTTGGCAATATTTAAATTTCGATTGTACAACTAATAAAAAAATTTCCCATTTGTTGCACACTTAATGGACCACACTGTATATTGTATTTTCGTTTTTTAATAATGTCTTTACTCCACAGAATTCCGTTTAGGCATCTAATAACCTTTCTTGCTTGTATCACTCTGATGTTATTTTCCTGATCATCTGTTCCTTTCGAGTTAAATATTACTCCCAGGTACTTGTATGCTTTGCATGTTGTAATTTCTTCTAATGTAGTTGATTCATTGTACTCGTTACAGAGATTCCGCGGTAGTTGTTGGGGTCTTTCTTTGATCCTTTCTAATGTAAAAAAAAGTTACATTCTTAACCCCTCCATATCTTCGTAACTCTTGGCTGGAGCGCAAAAATGCATACGACAATTTTTATTGTAAATTAAATGTAGATTAAACCCAGCCATCCTGGATCCAAGAACTGGACCCAGGCTCTGCCTGTCACAAGCCAGGACAAATTGGGGAGTGACAGAGGAGTAACACCTCTCAAAAAAACCGGGAGTCAGGTGACCCGCCTGACAACACCCCGTAAGGGTCCCTTTCCAGGGTTACGGATGATAACCTGCCAACGGTTCCAAGGGCAGAAGAGAGGCAAATATGGATCTCCAACGGTTATGGAAGCGGATGAACCACCTGAAACAGGAAGATAGATCTCGGCAGTCCTGAAAGACAGTCTATCTAGGGGAAGTACACCCCAAAAACGCAGTTCCTGGCCCTCCAGGTTGGGGGTTGGAGCGATGGGCCAGCAACCCATTCTCTAGAAAATTCTTTTCGAAGAAAATCGCTAAAAATTTCGAAAATTCACCTCGAAATAAGGATGGATCTAAATTACGACAAACGCTCCGAAAAAGGATTATGAGGATAAGCACTATAAACGTCCAAGGAATAAGGACCAAACAAGAAGAAGTTTTTAAAGAACTAAAAAAAATGAAAATTGATAAATGTGTACTCACAGAAACAAAGAAGAAGGGTAAAGGAACCGAGATTATAGGAGAATACGTACACATATACAGCGGTGTTAACAAGGACTCCAGGGCCAAAAGAGGAGTTTCAGTATCAATACATAAAAGTTTAAAAAATAATATAAAAAGCTGGAGAGAAATAAACGAACAAATTATATTGTTAGAAATACAAAAAAATGGACAGCATATTGTAATTTTCGGAGTGTATTCAGATATACAAACAAAAGATATGTTCTATGACCAGCTGCAAGATACCCTCTTAGAGCTTAAGGAAGATAAGGAAATATTTGTAATAGGAGATCTTAACGGGAGAATAGGGAGAGAAGAAAATGATCCCGTGGTAGGAAAATATGGGGAACCTGAAATAAATGATAACGGTGAGAGACTAAACGAATTGTGCAGTCAAGCATCGCTGAAAATAATGAACGGATTTTTTCCCCATAAGGAGATACATAAGTTTACGTGGATACAGCCAACTAAAGGACTACAGTCAATAATTGACTATATAATCTAACGGCAAAACTCAATGTTGAAAACTATAGACGTAAGGGTATATCGTGGGACAGAAATTGGATCAGACCACCACCTGTTGATGGCTAAAGTCATCGTGAACTACAGGAAAACAAACATAACGCAAGAAAAAAAATGTACAGTGCAAAAAGTAGACACACTGACGTTTAATGTAGAAAGCCTACGAGAAGGTCCACAAGATTTTTGTATAAACTTAGACTGGCGAACAAATTACAAACAGTCGACACAAACAATAGCCCACAAGAAATCTACGAGCAAATGAAAATATGTGTACATGAAGCAGCACATGAAGCTTTAGGATATAAAGGAAAAATAAATAAATGGAATCCAGAATGGTGGTTAGAAGATATAAAAGAATTAGTATAAACTAAAAAAAGAGCTTACGATAAATGGTTAAGCTCTCATGAAATTGAGGACAGGAAAGTATACGCATATTGGAATAGAAAGGTTAAACAAGAAATAAAGAAAAAGAAGAATGAAATGTGGGAAAGAAAATGTGAAAAGTTAAGACAGATGCATGGGAGGAACAAAGGTTGCCGAAGCATGGAAAACATTACAAAATATAAGAAAGAATGGGCGACAAGACGGTAGCATACAATTAATAGAAATAAGTCAGTGGGAACAACACTATAAGACATTTCTGACTGAAAATAGACAAGAATTCAAGACACATGGTAGCGATATAAATATAACAGAAGATCAACAAGTAGATGAGATAACAGCACAAGAAGTAAAAGAAGCCCTTAATCAATCAAAAAATGGAAAAGCGGCGGGTCCAGGAAACATCCCCATTGAATTGATGAAATATGGGACAGATAGGTTGCATGAAATCCTAGCAGAAACCGCCAACAAATGCATGTTAGCAGGAGAAGATATCCTGAAAGATTGGAATATAACCTACATTAGCACTATTTTCAAAAAAGGGAAGAAAAGACTTTGTCAGAACTACAGAGGAATAAGTGTAACCAGTTCAGTGGGAAGGTTGTACTGACGAATTCTGAAAAAGAGACTTGAAAAAGAGATAGCTAGTATAGAAGAACAGAGTGGCTTCCGAGCTGGCAAATCATGTGTGGATAATATTTTTGTATTCAAAAAATAATCGAAAAACGAACTGCAAGAAATCTTTCCACCCATTTAGTATTCGTTATTCGACTTAGAAAAGGCCTACGATTCCATACTCTTGAAGAAGTTATTTGAAGTTCTGACAACGATTGGCCTTAGTAACATATATATTCGAGCAATTTGGAATATGTATAAAGAATCTGTTAGCGCTGTTAAATTAGGAAATGTGATGTCAACACCGTTTAAAGTAACAAAGGGTCTTAAACAAGGTTGCTCCCTATCACCTACCCTGTTTAAAATATACATCCAAGAAACACTAGACAAATGGATGAAGAAAGTAGCAGGAATGGGGATACAGATAGATGATAAGTGTTTGACAACGCTTTTATTTGCAGACGACCAAGTCATTATAGCCAACGAGGAGGAAGACATAGACTTTATGATCAGGACGTTGATAGAGGAGTAAAAAAAGTGGGGTCTAAAAGTGAACATGACGAAGACCGAATACCTTGTAATAGGAGATAATATAGAAGATCCAACACTACAAATAAATAAGGAAATAAAAAAATTTACAAAATACAAATATCTGGGTACGGTAATATCACAAGAAGGAACGTCAAATAAAGATATTGATAATAGAATTCAACAAGGTTGGAAAAGTGTCCGTCTGCTAAATTCGTTACTATGGTCCAATCAGATAAAGTTAAACACAAAAATGACAATCTACAAATCAATAGTGGAGCCCATATTAACTTATGGTTGGGAGGTTTGGCAGCTAACTGCCAAGAATACCAGAAGGCTTGAGACTGTCAAAATGGATTTCATGCGAAGGGCATGTAGAATATCAAGGTTGGATCATGTCCGAAATGTAGACATAAAACGCAAAACAAATCGAATCTATGGCACTATTGATACAGTAGAATCCAGACAATTGATATGGTACAGCCATGTCATGAGAATGCCAGGGGAAAGGTGGCCAAAGAGAGCTCTGGAGTATACACCACAGAACAGAAGGAAAAGAGGAAGACCAAAAACATCCTGGATTCAAGGCATAAAGAAAATTATGTCTGATAGAGCAATAGATGAAGAAGCTTGGAGAGAAATGACGATCGAAATGCGGGATGCGGCAAAGGCTGTAGATTAATTTTGTATAAAATTAAGTTTGCAGTAAACCTGATAGTTAACGAGATATTTGCGAAAAACTGTTGAAACATACCATTTTACCACCTTTCCACCCCCCTTCCGCCTAAACCTGACGCGCGGGGTCGTGTGACTTTTTACCACTTACTAAGAGGAGGTTACTAAACAGTGTGCCTCTGCGTAGAACTTTTTTTTTTGATGTTTGAGTTTTGACAATTTTTGAGATATCTTTACTGTACTATAAAGGCCGGTCTTATAAAGGCCACTAATCTGACGTTATCTTTAATTCGCTGTTAAAATAAACAAAAGCACAAAAATCTGTTTACAAATGAATAATATGTCATAAGCGTCAACATTTTGATGAGGTTTTGTTTAATTTGACAGCGATTTAAAGTTAACGTCAGATTAGTGACCTTTATAAGACCGGTCGTAAGTAAATAAAGCAGGTATGCGGTTTATGTCGTGAACACCTAAATAACATTATTTATCACGAACTTGTAAACACACTTATCGAGCCTATTCCTTTGAATCTCTTATTACCATATTCGACCTGAAATAAATTGTAAAATTATAACGTGATTAAACAAATGGACATTTGAGCTCCAAATTCAAGTGGCAGACTTATGTTACGTATGGAATTTTAGTTCAAGCTTTACTGTCTTCTCAAGCATTTCTGCCAAAAATTCAATTGAGTTTAATTTATAAAACACGGAAAACCATGTCGTCAAAGTTTAAAGTTTGTGCTTCAGTTGCCAGACAAAAAATGCAGAAAAGGTTTGTTTTTTTGAGGTTGCATAGTATAAATACTGCTCTTATAATGTCAGGTCACTACTGTCACAAGAAAAATTATTAGAATGGGAAGAATCAATAAAACTATTTAAATGGGATGTAATAGGATTATCTGAAACACGAAGATATAATGAAAAAATTGAAGAAAGGAAAAACGGGTCAATATTTTACCATTACGGTAACAATAGGGGTCAAGCAGGCGTAGGATTTTATATTAACAAAAATATCACAAAAAACGTACTAGATTTGAAAGGCATTTCAGATAGGTTGGCAACATTAAAAATTAAAATTTCTAATACTGTTCTAGCTATACTGCAAGTTTACGCCCCAACCGAAAGCGCAACAGATGAAGAACTGAACGAGTTTTACGGAAAGCTAACTGAAGAATTGGAACTGTGCAGAAGAGAAACAAATTTTATAATTATAATGGGTGATTTTAACTCAAAAATTGGACTAATAGAAAGTGGCGAATCAAACGTTAGAGGACAATTTAGCTGCGGACAACGAAATGGTCGTGGCAGCACATTAATCGAATTTTGCATGAGTCATAATTTAGTGATTGCAAATACATACTTTAAAAAGAGAAAAGGTAGAAGATGGACGTGGATCTCACCCAATAGAAAATACAAAAATGAAATTGATTATTTTTTAACAAGTAGTAGATCAACAATTCAGAACTATGAAGTCCTTAACAACATAAATTTCGCCAGCGACCACCGTTTGATTAGACTAACATATAAACTAGATCAAAAACAAGAACGAAGTAAGCGGTTTACTAACCGAAAGCAAATAGATTTCAATCTCATCAATAAACGTGAAGCCAAAATACTAGTGAGCGCAAACACCCCTGATATAAACAAACTCCAATCAGAAAATGTTCAAGAAGCATACAACGGCCTGGAACAATACCTACAAAAAATAAACAAACAACTCAATAATGTTAGTACAAACCACAATAAACATGATAAACTTTCAGAACACACATTACAATTAATCCAACTAAGGAAAAAACTTAACAAAGAAAGAATAAATGACACATTAAAACAAATCGAATGGTGTGAAATAAATAAAATAACAAGGAAAGCTATACGTGATGACCTTAGGAATTTTGAAGCAAACCTAATAGAAAATATACTCAGTGATTCAGGCTCAACAAAACAATTATACAAGGAGCTAAGTAGTGGAAGAAACTGGATACAGAAATTAAAAAATAGTAACAACGAATCTAAAACTAACAGAAAAGAAATACTAAAAATAGCGACGGAATTCTATATAAAATTATATACATCTTCACCAAATAGAACTGCACTAGTGTGTAACAACGTTAACACCGAAACATTAACAGATATCCCGTCAATAAGCAGGTTAGAAATTCGAAATGCAATTCAACGCTCAAGAAAAAATAAAACATCAGGCGACGACATGATACCCAACGAGTTACTAAAAATTGGCATCGAGGACCTACTGGACCCTCTACAAATAATCTTTAATAAAATCCTCCACTCTGCTATAATACCAGACCAATGGACAATATCCAGCATTATACTTATGTATAAGAAAGGAGACCCTCAACTAATAACAAACTACAGGCCCATAAGCTTGATGTCCACAATCTATAAAGTATTTACCTCAGTAATACAAAATCGAATACATAAACAATTAGAGAAAAACCAACCAATCGAGCAAGCAGGCTTTCGAGCAGGGTATTCTACTATCGACCATATCCACGTTCTTAACCAATTAATAGAAAAACAATCAGAATACCAAATTCCATTATACATAGCTCTAATCGATTTTGAAAAGGCTTTTGACAGTATAGAACACACCGCAATAATCCACGCTTTACTGTCACAGGAAGTCCCTAACAAATATGTACAATTAATAAAAGAAATTTACAAAAAAGCTAAAGCTTATATAAAAACAGAAGTAAACAGGCCAAAATTCCCATTACAACGAGGTGTCCGACAGGGCGATCCTCTTTCTCCACTACTTTTCAATGCGGTATTAGAGATGTGCTTTAGGAAGCTAAAATGGAACAATGTCGGAATCAACATTTCAGGGAAAAAACTATCCAATCTTAGGTTCGCGGATGACATTGTACTCTTATCCAATGCCAGCCAAGAACTAGAGAAAATGATAAACCAGCTGAACAATGAATGCAGAAAGGTGGGTCTAAAAATAAATACTCAGAAAACGCATATTTTAACCAACACAGAAAAAAAGACGATCAAATTAGAACAAGAAACTCTGGAATATACAGAAGACGCCACATATCTAGGACAAATAATCTCTTTTAGCAACAGACAAGGAAAAGAAATTCAAAACCGGATCAAACAAGCTTGGAGAAAATTCTGCTCGCTAAAGAAAATTTGGGACAGAACAAACAACCAAAAATTGAAAGGTAAAACTTTCAATAGATGCGTCATACCAGTTCTATCGTATGGAGCACAGACATGGAGCGCTACTAAAGCCCAATTGAGAACTTTAAAAATAACGGAACACAAAATGTTAAGACGACTTTTGAAAGTGAAGCAAATGGACCGTATAAGAAACTCAGATCTCCGCTCAAGACTAAGTGTAATCAGTATTACGCAACAATGCCGACAATTGAAATGGCAATGGGCGGAGCACGTGGGAAGAATGCCAGACAGATGGACAGCAAGAACAACCCAGTGGTATCCAAACCTGAGGAAGAGAAAGAAGGGACGCCCGATAACAAGATGGGAAGACGATCTCATACAGCAAGCAGGAAAGAATTGGAGAAAGTTAACAGCCGACAGACCAACCTGGAAGCACTATGGGGGGCCTTTGCCCACACCAGGGACGATGAGTTGCAATCTCTTAAAGTAAGCATACCTTAATTATATTGCTTATAATTTTTGTTTTCTTTTAATACTATGTATTAAGAATGATACAATTAGTTTATTTTGTTTTCATATCTTTATTTTTTCTTATATCTTTATACATGTAACTCAATGTCTAAAATAAAATAAATAAAAAAGTATAAATAAATCTAATTAATGGAACCTAACCCCGTTTTTATCATTTATGTGTTTACTTGCGCATCGCAGATTTGCGCTTCGCGGCATTCTTCTGGAACGTAACCCCCGCGAACGGCGAGGTCTGCCTGTACTTGTAACTTTTGTTTATGTTTATTTTCCTATCAATTTTGTTCAGTTTGAGTTAAGGATATCGTATTTTAGTTTTCCCTTTGTGTCCACCAATATAGCCATATCATCTGCAAACATCAGTTTCATTAGTTAGGTGCAGCCCATCTTGTTGCATCCATTACTGAAAGGGTTCAATATGTATCCTTGGTTGTGTATTTGTGATATAATTTTTTGTTCTTATTATATTTGTATAATCTTTATACATCGATATTACCACTGCTGTTGTTTCTTTGTCTACTCGTTTTTCTAAAATTGTTCTTCTATTTTCTCTACATTCCTTGTACAGGTCAATAAAACGGCATCTATATCCTGGTTTTTACTTCCCTCATCTAAAAGACAAGGAAGTATTGTAATCGCGAAAAAATCACCTTTTGAGATTTTTCCAGATCTTTACGTTTCAATTCCGACAGTCTGCCTGTTGACGGTATAACCTAAAAACTATTTGTCGGAGGAAGACAATATTTTGCATACACATTATATATCTACCTGGTATGAAATCGAGAAAATTTCAGACAAATATATACAGGGAGAGCTCCTTAAAAAAATTAAATTTTGTTTATTTTTTATTTAACTTAGCAATAAATACAAGCAATAATTTGTACATAGCGCAGGATTTATTCTTACCAAAAATGGGCCCCAATAGATATAGAATAAATGTTGTACGATACAAAAAGGAGCAACAAATTTGTGCGTTACTTAATATAGCTGCAATGCAGGAATTCGAAGCGTCGGTACTCCGTAGCTCAGGTAGAAATAGCCAGTTCCCTTGCAATATCCCACAAAACATTGGGACTGCATACGCAGTCTGCCTGCCATTCGAATTCGACCACCACTAACGTTTTTTTTTATTTGAAAATTTATTTAATTTATTAGAAACGTGAATATATTTTTACTCCTAACTTAATTTGATTTTTAAAATTATTTAGCAATTAGTTTCTCACTAATTTGTCGAATTGCAAATATTAAGTCTTGTGTGCTTCTTTCTCCTTTTAACTCCTAATTGTGTATCCTCTTGATTTTTTCAACAATTTGTTATTCTCTTTTCCATTATTCTTGCCCACCTTTCCTGGGATACTTGATAGTTTAATCTCTCTATAATTGTTCGAGTATCTTTTATCCTGTTTTTTCTAAATTGATAATGTTACTCTTGAGTTCCACTCCTTTGGTACCCTTTTACTTTTTATTGTCTCATTCATTATTTATGTTTGTTTTTTGTTCCATCCTCTTAAACGTATTTTACAATTTCTGGTGCTTCACCTAAAGAAATTATGACTTGTAACAGTTGATCTTCGAAATGCTATCTTTTTTCTAACACTTACATCAGTTCTCTCTTCTATTATACTTGTATTTGCCTTTGTTAGTTCTGTAAAATATTGACTTTATCTTTCCATGATTTTATCTTCGTCTGAGATTATTTTTTCACCATCCTTCTCTATTTTAAATGTCCAATAAAACTGTTTCTTTAAAATTATCATTCATTTTCTTTCTGAATTTTACTCATGAATCTTTTACTGCTATCTTTACTTCTTTTATATTTTGTATTCCTCCGGCTGTTTGTGTTTGAAATATCTTTTCCATGTCCTTTTTTTTGCCAATAATTTTTTCTTGTAAGTTTTTTTCCAGCACTTTTATTGTCAATGTTCCACAGAGTTTTTTTGCAGCATATAGTATGATTTCCTTGAAAATCGGACAACACTCACTAATGACCAATAGAAAAATTAGTTCACGAGCCGTAACCAAGACAATAACAAAATTTCTTGGAAATTTTTTGTATGTAGACCAACCTAACTGTGAGAGTTTGTGTCGTTACGATTTTCTTACCGAATCTGCATTCGAGCATTAATTCATATCCGGAAAATTTTTTCGGTGCATTCCAACAAGTCCTAATACGACGTTGGAACGCACTCAAAAAAATTTCCAGAAAGAATTAATGCTCTTATGAGATTATATGTGAATATTTTCCATTTACATTATATTCTCATTTCTCCTTTTTGTTGTTTACTTTCTCTATTTATTATATCTTTATGTTTCTTTCTATATACTGGGTAGCCCACGTCGTAGGGTCTATAGGGTGACAGTTATGTTAAAAAACAAAAGCTCAACTAATGCTGACTTACATGAGAGCTCCTGATTTTTGTTCAGAATTGACTGATTTTTGTAGAAGACACTGAATAATTCTGCAGTCTTTAGTAGTTCGTTTACTATTGCTGCCAAGATTCCAAGAGATCTTTAAATTTTCTTCTCTGTTGAATAGATGTTCATGTTTGTTCAGAACTTCAAAATTGTCAATTGAGATTGCTGGGAAAACAAAAATATGACATAATTTTGAGATCTCCCCTTCATTGTAAGTTGCAATTACCATAGCACCGGTAAATCTTCCAACTTAGATTTGCTAGCTGTTGAACAATCAATTTGTTGGCGCCCTTATTTGGTTTTGATCAGTTTAGCGTGACTCGTTCTCTCCTCCAGAGTAGCTTAACCGACCTGTTGAACACTGGGTTACGGGACTGTTTTAGGAATACTTATTAGACTATCTAAATCTCATTTTTTATTTTTAAGGTTTATTTCTATGCCCTGTTCACAAATGTATATAAAGCGTCCAAACAACCCTACATAAATTATCAGGTATCTATTGGTTAAAAAATGCAAAAAGTAACATTAAAAGAACATCAAAATTATTAACCTTTGCAATGTCCTTCCGCTAACGCGTTTTTATAATTAATCTGTTCCTGTTTTTCGTTTTCAATTTTATGGTGAACAGAGTGGTGTTTAATTTAAAGATGTGACAGGCTATACAATCCGTTCTGGAAATCGACAATGACGTTCATAAGGCAGAAGTTTTAGAAATGAGAAACAAGATATCAACAAGACATCCGTAATTCGTCTTATTTGTTACAGTTATTCTTAGTTTCTATTTATTTTTTATTTTATGCTTGAAAAATGTTGATAGAAAGAGATTAAGATATAACTTTTGCATTTTTTAACCAATCTGTTGTTAGCTTCCATATCTTTCGTTGGCTAATTCTCTCAAACAAAACAAACTTTCTGACTACTTGGATACAATTGCCGGCCGGACTAACTCAGGTAGACGGTGTGCAGTTCTTTAAGTACTAACAAATTCCAATTAACGACAAGTATATTTAGGCATTGAACTGAGAATTCGTAAACCCAAGTAGTACATAATTTCCTGAAAGAAAAGCTCAAATCACGTACAGGTAGCAGTAACAAATAATAACACCAAAATGCTAATATCACAGTATATAATCACAAATTAAAATGGCATACAACCCAGCACGGGTTACAGGTGATAATCAAATATAAAGTCATAAATGCGACAGTATGGTCATAAGTTGGGGGATCATAGCTGCTAAAATTAAGGTGCACCTCATAACACGTAACTACTAGCCAGAACAATAGCTTATAACAACGGTACAAATATAAACTACAACAGTTGCGGTGGCGATTAACATCAGTTAGCTTGTGAAGTAAACTGTACAGAGCGGCCGGAGTCCAAAATTCTAACTGAATTCGGTAGCAATCGAGTGAAGCCTTCAGCACATTTTCACTGTTTGTAGCATTGTAAATGCACAGCGACCGCCTATAATTGGCCGAACGGCTGTTGGCTGAGTGCGAAATAAATAAATAAATAAATAACTTCACGTAAAAAAGCAAAACAAAACCTGTTTTTAGTTTCCTCTGTGGTTGAACTCCTTCTGCATGCTAGGGGAGATTATGTGATGGTCCAGATAAGCGGGAGTGGAATTGCAGGTGTTAAAATTCAAACCGGGCAAGGCCGACATGCTCAATTGCGAGGATTGCAATTTTCGGAAAGCTCCAAACCTACAATTTTCAGTGGCTCCGGACTGGCTGCTAAAGAAAGAGAAGAATCTAAGATAGAATGATGGATGCTGCCGCTAAACCATAGCGCGAACAGCTTTGAAAGACTTACCCCAGATTGAATTTGGGCCATGTGTAGCTAATGATTGGCAAAGCGCTTTTGATCCGCCAACTCGGAGTGAGAAAATATTTCTCAATACAACTGCCAGGGCTGTATCGTACGCACATTCGGCGTGGGCCAAAAACTATAACTTGTATGTCCGCAAAAACCACTGAACAATTTTTAAAGACGCGAAACCAAAGTCACCGTCATAGCGTCAGAAAGGAAACAGACTGCGCTGAGCACACAAAAGTCACAATTTAATAGTCGCTGTCCGGCTGGAATCGAGGAAGGCAGGGAGCGCGCAAAAATACAAAACCTGCACAATAGAACTGCGAAATAATAAGAGGCGCAATCGAAACGTAACAGCTTACCTGATAATTAAGGTAGGGTTGTTTGATGCTTTATATGCATTTACACGAAGAGCGCATAGAAATAAACAAATTTGACATACATATAATCTTAAAAATAAAAAACGAGATTTGCATGGTCAGTGCTCACAATTCGCTATTCGGCTTACATTTGAATTTGTGGTCAGTCAACTTTGGAATTGTTGAAGTCATGTCGTGCATTACATCATATGGTTGAACATATAATCCGATATTATATTTAATATTTGCTTCAAACAGTACACACATTATTGGTAATAGAAAGTTATTAGTCTTATCATAACAAGTAACTCAATGTTAAAAATTTTCTCGATGCTATTGTTGGTAAAACAGATTACAAGAAGCGGTTACTTGTTATGATAGTTAAAAGTGTGAGTGTAGAATATACAAAAAAACACCAATCACAACTAGCTAGACCACAAATTCAAATGAACACCTTTTATGTCCTTCTATAATTAGTTGTATCAGTTCATAGTTTGATAATTCTTCCTCTATTATTGTTTTTGAACTTGTTCGTCATTCTTTCCCAATAATCTATTCCTGTATTTTACTTCTGTAACCTATTACTGCAGTAATAGATATAGAATTAAATCTGTTATCTTTGTAACAGGATCTTGGAACTCGATTAGTGCGAGGTGGAGTTTTATTTGCATTCGTTTCGTCAAAATCTTGTTCTGTTCAATCTTAGCGCCACATATGAGTATTTCACTGGGCAAGTTTTGAACTAACGAGATTGCACGCTCCACTGCATTCTGTGTTATGTATCTGTATTGCTACTTGCTAGTTGTTACATTGGTAACGGTTATCAGTATCGAAAATTTTAATACTTTTCAGTCACAGATGCGAACAATAAAATTGCCAAAGGTCACCTTTGTACATTATGTTCCAAACCTACAGTTTTAAATTTAAAGAAAGAAGTTTCTATTTTTTAGGTCTTCATAACCTTATAAAATTTTTTTTTCGATATGTTGCTGCTTTTTTATTTTTAGATTTTAAAAATTTTAGTTTTCTGTTATACATATTTTATATTCTTTCATAACAATAACCTATTATGAAAAGAAACGTTGATTTATCTCAGAGAGCTTATGTTTCTGATTCTGTTGTCACTTATTGTATTAGTTACTTCCACAGTTTGCCATCGTCGATATACGAATATTTTCACAGGTATTTCACGAGTACTAATACTGAATACTGGTATGTGTTGTTCGATTTGTATTCATGATACCAGTAATATCCATTAAACGGCCGCGTAACTACGGAGCACAATGGCGTAATTGTACAGAGGTGGGATGCTGAACTTAACGTTATGAGTTCGAAATTTGGTACCGATTTTTTTTAATTATTGAAAGATTCAGATACACATTTCTATCCGTTGTCACCTTTAAATGAGAAATTCCACATTATAGGCGTTTTCTGCCACCACACTGAAAGCACCATTTTAACAGAGTATGAAGACTAAATTAATGTATCTTAAGGAGTGGGCGTCCGGATCCCAACACTATGCCGAAATATCTTGTTTTATTTTGAACTTCTCTCTTTTTTTAAATTGACCTGTGCGCTGCTTTTGTTGATCTCGATCTCTACCTTCTTAGCTAACCTGTTAAGCTTTGTACTCTAAAATGTCAGTGTTCACAACGTTTAATCAATTCTTTCCATTTCTTTTTCTTGCACCTATTACTCAATGTTTCCACAGATCAAGGTAGAATCAGTGCGGCATAGATCACATGATAACTGTCGATTTATGGAATTATTATGGTAACAACACGCCGCATGTTCGCTTCTAACAGATATATTCTGAATAATTTATGGCATGAAGTGACACACGAATTAAATGCAACATGTAAGTAGAAGCTCTTTTATTTTTATAAATTTAAAAATATAGGTTGTAATATTTCAAAATTTGTAAATGTTTGCTCTGGTTAGGTTAAATTTAGCAAAATGCGGGACTGTGTCAGTAGTGTACCTAGAGGGGTTCTGGCACACAATTGACTGAAAATTTACAGACATTGGGAAATCCACGACACTGTTTGTAAGCACCGAATGTAAATAGTACGTGTTTTTTCCTGTACTTTATTAAATGCACAAAGTTTAGAAATTGAGCGATAGTTATTTATTTTGCTTTTGCTGTTGGATTTATGTGCAGAAGGACAGTATCCCTCACTTTAGCAATAAGCAAGTTTCTAAAGAAATATTATTATGCTGTAGAGATTTACAGGTTACAGTTCGGAGTGTAAACTGAGTTAAAAATTTTGGATATTTCTATACCGCTATTAGCAACAGTACCATTTAATTGCATATTGTTTTCTTACGTAAGACCCAAATTTTAGATTCGATTGTTTTAATATAGGTTCGAAAGCACTGCTTAGACAGGTAGACAGCTAGACAGATAGACAGCTAGACAAGTAGACAGGTAGACAGCTAGACAGGTAGACAGACAGACAAACAGACAGGCAGGCAGGCAGGCAGACAGACATACTATTAACGAAGTAAGAAGAGGGAAGTTGGAAATTAATACTGAAACAGATCTTAATTTAGCGCTTTCAAAATTCTTACTACAGAACCTCAGGGCATCAATGGCCTCCATTATCAGTGTCTGAGAATTTGTAACGATGAATAAATAGACCACTAGTCAACCTGACATGTTCCTGTTTATGGGCACGACGGTGTAATAAAACGACAATTCTAAATATAATTGTATTTTATTTGTCTAATGTACATTTGTGCTCATTAAAATGGAATACACTTACTGTTGGACTGACTTTTGTAATATTTTAGTTTTGTAACACCGGTTGGTTTGAAACATCGATAAAGTGAAATTGTTTGTTGTATTACATTACAAGAAAATAGTTAAATTAAAATATCCTATAAAAATTATTTAATATTCATTCATTCATTCATGATCTATAGCCTCTTTTACCTTTCGGTGTCGAGGACCATTCATACCTCGCGGGAAATGCATCGGAGGTAATGCGCCGCACGCAACTTACACTACGTTCCCCAGCATGCAAACATACCACACACACAACAACTTACATCTAACTTAACTAATGAGTTCAAATCCACTGCCGCTCCGAGAAAATTCTCGGCTACGTCCAGATTTGAACCCATGTCCACCTGGTTGCCAAGCCCACTCAACCACCGAGATGCGAATAATACGATTTTTCAAATCAGTCCAACAGTAAGTGTATTCCATTTTTATGAGCACAAGTGTACATGTATAAAGTTATTACAAATATATTATTTATCTCTTTTGCAACACTTTGCACTTGTTCTGTAACAGGTTTAAAAAATTTACCGAGGAGCTGTTGTTGCACGAACTTATCCTCCTTAAGAGCTCGAACTTTCTGTCTTATAATATTTTTAGTTTTAATAAGTACTGTTGCTACATTCGTTTTTATTATTGTCACAAGTATGGTAGCCGTAGACTGGTAGACAGGTAGACTGGTAGACAGGTAGACAGCTAGACAGGTAGACAGCCAGTTAAACAGGCAGGTAGGCAGACAGACACACAGGCAGGCAGACAATCAGACAGACAGGTAGGCAGACAGGCAGGAAGGCAGGCAGGCAGGAAGGCAGGCAGACAGACAGATAGGCAGGCACCCATCAAAACCTGCCCAGAATTTAAATTTACCGCCAAAACCTGCGCAGAATTTGAATTTCCCGCCAAACCTGCGCAAAAACTCTCACGCAGACCTGCGCAAAAACTCTCGCGCAGACCTGCGCAAAAACCCTCGCGCAGACCTACGCAGAAACCCCATACAATCCCCTTTGGTTTATTTTTAGGAGATGGTAGGATAACTTATAAAAACTGAAATATGTTGGGTGGGTAAAAATATGATCAACAGACGACTCTTTCATGGCTCCGTTTTGTATTATAAAATTCTGCTATTTAAAACTACCAGTTTAGGATTGGCTTGCGGATGTCTGATACTTGAAAAACTCAACTTTTATGTCTTGCTGTATTATTGTATTTATAAACATCGAGTTTTTAAAATAAGTTGTATTATCTGCTAATATTTTCTTTGGTTTTCAAAATTTTATAAAATATTCATTTACATTGCGTTCTTAAAACCAAGGCGCTAACACAAGAAGTAAATAAATTGCTGCATCACAAATGAAAGTGAGATTAGTCTTACAGGCCTCTGCTAATATATCAAACAGATTTTTTCAAATTGAAATAAGGAATGATTATCGCAAAAAGATTTGACTATTAATAATCGGCAAATAGCAATCGATTCCTTAAAAAATGCAAATAAATTTGCTCAATCAAAGTTGGGTGTAAACGAACAGAATAAAAAAAAGTAGTTAAAACATATAGTGTCGTGGCTAAAACTCAAACGCTGCTACAATCCAGTCGCAAGCAAATAGGAGCAAAATGTAGATTCAATACTTAATCCAAGAATCTGGCATGTAGGAGCTTTAGGTTTTTCGTGGAAACCTGATACAGTCAACCTAACAATTTAAAGATTTCTAAAATATTTGATGTCAATACTTATAAAACCGGTTACAGGAACATCTCAGGTTGGCCAGTAATGCATAATATATTGCAATGACCCTGTACGTATAATATTTGTATGTTTATAATTAATGTGATAAATAAAAAGAGTCACCACACAATATTTAATTTAATTCTACCACTTGCTAAATCAAACTAACTGATTAATTAATTTCGTTTGGTACGCCAAAATTGAGAATTGCTCTTATGGTAGTTTGCCCTTTTTCTAATCCATTCATCTGATTTCCTAACTTCGCTACCTCAATTTTAAATAGAGACATGAAATTAAAACTCAAAATCTCGGGTGTTGGGTTCCTGACTTTCCAAGTTAAAATTCTACGGTACGCCTCTGAAAAGTAGGCAGATTGACCTGAAATGTAGGCGTAATGTGCCGTTTGTACGTCAAATCTATCACAACAAGTTCTAATTATTTTCAGCTCGCGTGTGAAATTGATTTATCAACAATTAAATGAACAAATTTTGATGGTAAGATTTTGAATAATTGCCTTCAAGCGGCTTCTAGGCAATCTTTTGTTTTTCCAGATCGTTAGCTATTGGTGCATTCTTAAAAAGGACGCCGTATTCGCATTTGTTTCTTGGTGCCTCCAATTGACGATTTTAATTGAAAATCCTGGGAAAATACCTCGCCATCCACGGGAACTGTTACGACTTTCGTGTTCTCCAGGTCGTAATTAACGTATGCTCAAATTTTCACACCGATCGGGCAGATCAAAATTGGACAATTCACTAACCTCACTTTCGTAGATTCGGGACCCCCTTTTGATGGTGAATCTGGCTGTAATCTTGCTCCCCGGGCTGCTCGTGATGCTGGATTATGTTCTGGCCTGATGTGTGGAGCTGCCGGAAGAATCCTGACACCCTATGCCTTCCCACGATGCTGCAGATTGATGCTGCGGGAAATCGCCTCCAAGCCGTGGCTGCCGTCGTCGCCTCGGAACGCCAAAAACTCAAATACCTGGAATCTCTTGCCTCCAATTGTGCTGATACACTCGAATTCGCTGATTACGATGGTGCTATTTATTTTTTTATACATTTATGCTTTCTATGAAATTTTGGTAATTAAAGATAGAGCAAAAACCAAGCACTTTCACCAATTTTTTAGAACAATTGCTATCTCTTGTCGTAATTGACAAAACACTGTCTACAGATTTGAATTGTAGGAAATCAACCAGGTACAAAAACATAACTTATAATCTAATTTAACAAAATTTTATCAGTTATTTACAAAATCTTATGTACTACAATTATTGTCTTTTGGAATTGTTTATTTCTCAACGTTTTTATATGCGCCACTCACTTGATTTTTTTACCACACTTAAATGCCCATTGTTTATCACTACACTGACTAGTTTTTAAATCCACCAACATCGTCTAATTTCTTGCTTATTTGAATTCCATCTAATTTCTTGCTATTTCAATCTCTTCAAATCCCCAAGTCTTGTATTTTCATGTAATAAATGACTTGCCTGGCTTTTCTATGTTCTTTGCCTTATTCTTCTAGTCATTCTTGTTCTCACCTTTATTAAAAATGTTCATTTGCTACCCATTCTCTAATGACTTTACTTTCTACGCTTCCATTTTTAAGCTGTGTCTAACTTGAACTTTTTGTGCCAGTTCTTAATTAATTTAGATTCGGCTTTTAGTTTGTGCAAATCTATTATATTACGATTAAAATTATATTGCTAAACCCAATACACGGAATTTGAGCTTCCATATTTCTGTGCCCATTCAAAAATAATCAATGTCATTGGCGAATTATACCAGTGTTATTATGATTTGGCAATTTATGTGAATTTTCTCAGATGCTTGCATTATTACAACTCTGTGCTTTAATGATTTAATTTGCTATTTGCTTGTACTGCAATCAGAGCCGATTTGAGGGCTAAATACCATCGCAATATATTTGTAATAATTTTACTTGTGTGCATTATAATAATCTCCAATAGTATAATTATATATATTGTTGCCACCAATCTTGTGTCTTAGCAGAAATTCAAGAAAATGTTTTCATTAAACAGGTATCCGAACCTGATTTCTAAGCAATCTAGATAAGTTTTTTATCCGGTAAAAATGAACTATCCCTCACCGTTGGGTATCGTGTATAGCATCCTTATTAATTAGATTATTTTTTACTAATATATTGTTGTGGCCTAATAGCTTTTATTTGGTTTTATTTAATTTAATTCTTATTCTCAGGGCTTTATTTTAAAATTTTTGATTTTAATCTTACCTTTTGTCTGCAGTCTTTAGCATGTAATTGTAATAATCTTGAGTATTAGTCGTGCAGATTTTTCAAATGTATTATCTGCTAATGTTTTCTTTGATTTTTCCAAATTTAAAATCTTTAAGTATTTTATCACCTCTCTTAAATATCTCTCTCTACTTTTATGGCATGCTGTATTATTGTATTTATAAACCTCGGGTGTTTAAAATAAGTTATATTATCTGCTAATATTTTCTTTGGTTTTCCAAATTCTATAAAATATTCACTTACATAGCGTTCTTAAAACCAAGGCGCTAACACAAGATGTAAATAAACCATAACATTCTTAAAGCCAAGGTGCTAACACAAGAACAAAGAAGGTGTCTTTTTTACGAGATTGGCAGGCGGAAGTTGCAGACTCTTCGAGATAACCTATAAACTGAAAAATGCTGGGTGGTTAAATATGATCCCACACGATTCTTTTATCGCCTTTTTTTGTATTATAAAATTCTGCTGTTTAAGACTTCACTATACTTATGTGTGTTAGCTTCCTACCAGTTTACTGTTGGAATTATATATGTCTATAAGATTGACTAAACTACATCAAACTTTTAACCAAAACTGTAACAGGAACATGTCAGGTTGGCCTGTGATGCATAATATATTTGTAATAATTTTATACATCAGCAACAATTTCCAGACAATAATGACTTCATTGTTGAATTATTTACCAGCCTTGCACGTTTCTCAAAGAAATCCGGACAGGTTTGAAGCTACAAACAATAAAACCCGGTTTATCTGATTCAGCAAAAAATGTCCAAACAAAGACTTCATTGTTCAATTATTTTTATTGGTCGTGCAGATTTCTCAAACAATGGGCGTCATTGTTCAATTGGTAGATAATAACATCCGGCTAGACAACTCACATCTGCAAGTCTTGACAAGATGACTCACATCCGCTTGAGCCTGGGAAATATTTTTTGATAAGCGTAGGAATTAAATTAGACTTTTAGCCTCAAAATTTATCGTGGGAATCTTGTAAAATTTCAAAATTAGACTTTTAGCCCCAAAAATTCATCGTGTGAACCGGAAGTGTAGACCCCGGCTAGGCCCGTGACCTTGACCCCGGCTAGACCCGTGACTTTGACCCCGGCTAGGCCCGTGACCTCGCACGTAACCTTGAAAATGTTTAAGGTCAAATGTGTTCCAGATCCTCTCTAGGTACACTACTTGTGTCAATGATAATGTTTGCAACGTGCCAACTTACACAGCCATAGGGGCTTGCTGCAAGGCGACGTTTTATCTCAAAGGGGTCCCGGTCACATATAAGCATTCTTTACGTACCTAGGGCAATGGCAATAAATGATGTCCTGTTATTGGTTAACAGCGGCTGACCCTGTGCTGAATTAGATTTAGCTGCGTCACTTTATATGCAGCTGTAGACCATGTTCAGTATTAGATTTGGTTGCGTAATTTGCATTACAATAGCCCATGGAATTATTTTAGTATGTAATTGCTGCTTGTTACATTCGTCCATTCGCTTGTATCAATGTCGAAATCATAGAAACTAGGAAATGTAGATACCATAGTTTTTCTTCAAATTATGTAATTCCGAGAGACCTATGATACGAAATGATTTTAATAGCGTATCTGGCAGTTTTTGAAGAACATTAAAAATTTTAATGTTTCAAAGTCAAATCAAGTTATTTTTAATACTGCCATAACTGTATTTATATAGTTCGGTAAAAAAAATGTCTGTAAAAATAACATGGTTAACTATATATCCACACATTAAACTTGTTAACTTACGAACAAACATTTCTTGTCCCATTAGGAATAGAACTTTCCATTTGGTTTGTGTTTGTGTGATACCAAACACATAAACCCATTTATTAATGTCATTCATATTTTTCATTAAACAACGTATTTTTATTGTATTGTCTTTTTTTATTTTCTTTAATTAATACATGTATAAATTCATTTCGCAACAAACCACTAGTTAATTCGGAGGAATCTATTCCTTTAATTAAAAACACTTAGCTGCAATGCGGTGTATAAATTTACAGGCTCCGCCATGCAACTTGTTTCTGTTTAAGTGGTGGCAGTATAGGTAACCAATCAGATATAAGTGTTTATTCCTCTACTGCTCTAGGTCTGTAAAGAATGCTTATATACGTCTCGGTCAGTGATGTGAACGCTCCGTTGTCTTATGCTCCAAAACCTCCAGCTGTGTTCTTCGGGTTGCTGCAGAATGATCTAGGTTCCCTAGGAGAACTGCTAGAGGTTTCCTCGAGAGGTAAGTCGGTCTTGTGTTTATCTATGGTGGTGATTACAGCCTAAAGATTCATCTTTCCAAGTATGAGGGATGCTAACCTAGAATGCAGTAACATGCCATGGGGGGGTTGTGCAGGTGTCGGGATTAGTTCGGGACGACAGGCCTGGGCACCATGTATTTTCCAGCCCACTGCAACGAGTAATGCTGACGTGAGGCTTCCAAATCGGTGCTTTTTTCGCCGTCAAACAGGGCCTAGCCGTCTCGGGGGTTTGGTATAGATTCTAAGGGTTAAGTTACGCCACCGAAGAATTGGCCTGGCTCAGGAAAACGGTTTTAGCAGGATATTATGCTATCAAAGAATCGACTTGGCTTGTGAAGGCGGGTTCAGGGGAGTTTTTAGGTAAAGGCTCCGAATTTGGAACTTACGAAGTTCGGATTGGTGAGGCGAGAGCGGCGAGCGACGAGACTAGTAAAGTCCAGTGGTCAGGGCTTAATCCCCCCTTGAGGTTTAGCTTGAGCTGTAGCGCTGGACTCAATTGCCTTTTACGAGCTAAGCATCTCGCTTATATACCCTGTTGGCCATCTTTTAATTAGGTTATTTCCTCGTGGGGTTTTGGTGGAACTGCATTGTAGCGATTGTAACGCCCCATTTTATTTGTGCGTTATTTGCGATTCGCTCCTCGATGCGGCTCGCATAGCTAATGTTAATATCCCGCGCGCTTTTCGTTTGGTCGAGCGCGATTAGGAAAAATTTTGATTTTTCAAAAAGGATCACGACCTTCGATAACAAAGGTACTTGGAACGAGATTTTTGCGGGTGTCGGTTTTTTTATTGCAAGCGCTCGTTTAAGGCGGCTGTGAACCCCGAACAATTTCAAGCCTCCTGAGGGATTTAAATGCTTTGATCAAATAGGCTATGTTTCCTAGTCATAAATTGTTTCTGTCGACAATTTAGGAGTACACTTCGAGCGGCGTCTTTTTGAAACTTACGTTACGATTTCCATCTTTGGTGAGATATTTTCTATTTTTTTTTTGTTCTGTACTATATATATATATTGCGGATTTCTACATCATTATTGACGTCTTCCGCATCCCAATCTCCAAACTTTCTTGTCTTCCCAGTCATTTTCATTTAAATTTCTCTTTTCCATGGCAACTTTCACGCCACTTTCCCATTTTTGTTTTGGTCGGCCACGTCGTCTTCTCCGGGGTGGCATCCACTCCCATATCTTTCTGGGCCATCTTTCTTCTCCCATTCGCTTCATGTGGCCGTACCACAGTAACCGTTTCGCCTCTATGGTAGTTACGATATCTATATCCACTTCTGCTCGTCTTCTTATCTCCTCGTTGTTTATTTTATCCAACTTTGTTAATCCGCAGCTTCAACGCCAGTAGTCCATTTCCATTGCCTTAAGTTTTTGTTCTTGTCTTTTTGTAATACTTCATGTCTCTGCCCCATATGTGCTTACACTTTCCACAATGGCTTTATATATGGCTCGTTTGGTATGCTTGCTTAACTTTTTGTTGCATATTATTGGATGGAGTTGGCGTATGGCTTTCTTTCCTTGTGCTATTCTGCTTTTTATTTCAAGATTGTTATCTCCTTTTTCGCTTATAACTGTCCCAAGATATTTGTAGGTACTTTTGTTTTTAATTGTGTCTCCTTCAATTTCCAGATCTTCACCTTTACATCCTACTGTCATATATTCTGTCTTTTCCATATTTATTTGTAGGCCCCATTTTTGGTATTCTTCTTTTATTTTCCTCAACATATATTGGGCATCTAACTCATCTTCAGCGCATATAAGCTGATCGTCAGCGAAATGTAGGGTGTATAAGCATGTATCTCCGATCGAAATTCCCATATTGCAACACTTAGCTCGCCATATCTTTAGTGCTTCGTTTAGATAAATCTTGAATAAAGTAGGTGCTATACAGCAGCCTTGTCGAAGTCCTTTGGTTATTTTAAATTTTTCAGAAAGTTCCGAACCGATCTTGATTTGCCCTGTCGTGTTGGTATAGAGTGTTTTACAGCATTTATATATTTTCTATTTATACCATTTTCAGACATGGCTTTCCATAACTTAGTCAGTGGTACGCTGTCATATGCCTTTTTAATATCAATATATATTAGGTGGGTTTCATAGTTTTGTGCTAGACGTTTCTCTAGGAGTTGTTGGAGACAAAATATACTGTCAATACAAGAGCGGCCTGCTCTGAATCCGTTCTGTTCCACAATTTCTGTTATCTCGGTTTCGATACGTGACTTAAGTATTTTTCCATACAGCCTTCCCATTGTACCTAATACAGAGATTCCTCTGTAATTAGAGCAGTCTCTTTTATTTCCCTTTTTATATATGGCTGTAATAAAGCCGTTCTTCCAGTCTGCAGGTATTTTATTTTTGGTTATACATTGGTTGAATAGTTCTGCTAGTTTTTCGTATAGCACGCTTGGGGCACTTTTTATGAGCTCCATAGGGATTCCCCCTGGACCTGCCGCTTTTCCATTTTTAAAAGACTTGGCCGTTTGCATTACTTCCTCGGCTGAGATCTCATCCATTATTGTTTGAGTCATTTCTTCATTATCGAGTATTTCTGTAGTTTCGCTAAATTCTGTTCGGTTTTCTGTTAGCAGTCCCTGGTAGTATCTTTTCCACTGTTCTAAGCTTATTAGCTGTATATTGGATTTATTTTTTTCATTTGTTCTAAGACTCTTTACTACCTTCCATGCTTCACTTGAGCGAGTGCCACCTATCTGCGAATTTATTTCACCACATTTCTTCTCCCAAGACTGGTTTTGCGATTTTACTACAGATTTCTTTACTTCGCGTTTAAGCCTTGTGTAACTCTGTCTAGTTTCCTCATCTTTCGTTGTTAACCAGTGTTGATAAGCCTGCTTTTTTTGTTGTACTAGCTTTCTAATTCCTTCATTCCACCAAATTTGGTTTGTTTTACTTTTATTAGTTTCTTTCTCTCCTAAACTTTCTTTTGCAGCTTCATGCACAGCTTTCGTTATATATTCATACATTGTTTCAGGGCTGGAGTTGTCACAGTTTTGTAATTTTGTACTTAGTCTTAGTTTATACAGAAATGTTATTGAGTCGTCCACTAGTCCTTCTAATTTGTATATCGGATATGTCGTCCTATATAAATTGTTTGTTTTATTTTTAGGTGGGGATCTATATGGGAGCCTCGCCTTTGCTCGAACAAGGAAGTGGTCTGTGCCACATTCTGCACCTCGTTGCACTCTTACGTCTTCAAAGATAATGTGACTATTTTGTTTAGTGATTACATAATCCAGTATTGATTTTAGGTTGCGTGTATTCTGAGTCCAGGTATATCTATGTATTTGCTTGTGTTTGTAGAAACCGTTTAGAATTTTCAGATCATATTGTTCACACATCTCGATCAATCTTTCGCCGTTGTCATTAACTGTTTCTTCGCCATACTGACCCACCACATCATTATCTTTTTTGCTGCCGACCCTGCCATTTAGGTCTCCCATAAGTATGCATTCTGTTCGATGTTTAGTACTCTCGAGTACGTTTGTTAATTTATCATAAAAGCTTGTCTTTTCTTTAGCGCTTTCGTTGTCAGTTGGTGCATATACCCCAATAATGTCAGTTTCATATCCTTTGATTTCCATTGTCACTCGTACAATGCGTTCGTTTATTTGGTGCCAACTCTTTATACATCTCTTTAGTCTTTTATGTATTACTACTGATACTCCGCTTTTAGCTCTTAGATCTTTATCGACTCCGCTGTAGATGTGGATATAGTCTGCTACCTCTTCAACTCTCTTTCCTTTTTTCTTAGTCTCACTAAGGGTAGCTATATCTATCTTAACTTTCTCTAATTCTTGGAAGACTTCTACTTGTTTGGTTTTAATACCTTGTATGTTCCAATTACCAAAATTCATATGCCTATTTCGTTTGCGCGGTTGTTTCCCAGTGTTTCCGTCCGACATCCGAGGACTGAGATTGAATTTTTAGCGTTTTATTTATTTTACGAGTAACGAGTTGCTGGCCCGCCGCCTCAACCCCCCAACCTGGAGTTACTAATTCAGGTAATTAGGCCTGTTTGACCTCTGCCCCCCTCTCCGACTTAATGCCTTTGTCATCTGGCATGAAGTCCTGACTGCAGCCGCGTGTATTTTCCCGGTATGCCGGCAACACACATTTTGGAGCCAAGTTCCAGCAAGATATACTTCCACCAGGATGCGGTGTCTCGCATAAAGTTTTCACTCTGACGACTGCTTCCGAGGACGAGTAAACCAACAGCTCAACAAATAGTAAGTACATGCAATTTACATTTCAGTGATTGATTGTGTCGATATAGGCGAGTTGCCGCTATAGTATTGCGAGTTTTGATGCAAAGCGGGTATTGGTAGGTACTGTTCTATGATGCGTTTTCACATATGGATAGCTGAAATCGTGTATGTCCCTGGCCACACCCCTCGAGCAGTGTGCCCTGAGGCATCCGGTAATTCAATTTTACTAATTTTGCAAGCCCGTCGATGGGCGCTTCTTTTATCAGCGCAGTCGTTAATGCTGCTAGTGTTCAAAGTCTTAATTTGTTGTTATTGTTGTTTATCGCTGTAGAGGGTCAAGTTTTACCTGAATTGTTATTTAATATTTCGTATATGATTACGATGACTATTTGTTACACTGTTGTTGAATATTAAATGTCTAGTTACTGTTGTATGTATGTATGTATAATCTGTAACCTCATTTACCTTGCGGTGTAGAGGCTGGTGCTTTATGCGCTGGCATCTGGCTACTGGTTTATATTTTCTTTGAGTATTTGTGCTACGACCCTTCATGAACCTACTCGTTTTTTTTTGAAGATTTAGTTTGAAGTACGAGGCGTCCAAGGTAGGTGGTAATATTTTTTGATACCTAGATTTACTTTTATGTCGTGAATAACGACTGGCGCCCATTTTGTTTAACTAACGCTGCCTGGTCCTTATTCAAGCCATATTCTACCGAGAGTTTAAGCTAGCTAGGGTTGTGCTCATACCTGGTTTAAGAGTGGTACACGATTTGTACATGAGAAAACGCACAGGCTCTTGTAGTTTGCACGGCGGAGGTCAAACAGCTAATTGTGACTGTTGAATTTTTAAATACACTAATTGGGTTCTAGATTTAATTTGGGCCGCCGCTAACGTCACAAGGTTAGGTAGAGCAAAAAACAGATAGGTCTTAAATAAAATTCTCAAATCTGTTGACTATTTAACATTCGTTTATCAATGTCAGATCTAATATTGAGAATTTTTAGAAACATTGATGTATCACCTAAATGATGCTCATTACTTCCTCTTTGAATAATAATATTGTGTAACACACAGATTGCTTTAACAATATTGTCAGCCACATCTATACCAATTTTTACACACTTCTTCAATATTCATAATTTTTTATAAATATTCCGAAAGTACACTCTACAGTTCTTTTTGCTGTATATAGGCCAGCATTTAAGTATTTTTTGTTTGGGTGTAACTATTGTGTATTCTCTATTGTAATGTTTCAATAAGTTTATTAGAAGTGCAGAAGCTTTATCTCCTAAAAATACGTCTGATACGTTATTTCGGAATTTGGCAGGATAGTAGCATTTTGGAACATTCTTGCGAATGTAAAAATAAAGCGGATGATCTAAATGTTCCGCTGTCACTCTGTTTTCCATATCCTCCAACATCAATGTTTATAAATTTATAACTATCATCTACCAATCCCTGGAAAATAATTAAAAAAAACTGTTTGTAATTATAAAACATGAACCCTGAATGTGATGGTCACATGACTGTGTTTTCCGTCGATGGCACTTAAAAAGTTAGAATACTTCCCACTTTTATAGCAATCTGGAGTCGTAGAGAATTGTGACCTCACACTTACCCAGGGAGGACTGGCGAGGGAAAGGTCTGAGGGAATTTCAACCTCAAAAGGTCCATGCCCATTTGTAAAAACCTGAATACTTACCTAACATTAGTGGGAAAATGCAGAACGCAAGTAGTACAAATCTGTAAAGGGGTTTACACGGAACATCCCTTGCGCAAATTATATTTACTTGCCAATAAAAAAAAATTGCAGACGACGCCGGTAGAGCAGTTGCATAGCTTCTGGCACTACATATATCTATCCATTTTACGATATTTACCCAGTATCTGTTGG